>JBBBDQ010002305.1:0-55000 GCA_037127315.1 Ascarosepion bandense | reverse complement strand
AAATGCAGAATAGAAGCTTCGAACTATGGATATTCGGTTTTGCCACTGATATTGATGCATGGACAGGCTTACACTACGATCTTCTGCGCTTAGGGTTGTCGTAGTATATTCATTTTTCATTGCCGGTCATGATACAATGCAAAAAAGAAACCTTTTTCTGTTATTAATGCAGCTGGTCACACGTGACGTGACGTCGTTCGACGTCTCTCGGCTTCAACTCGTACGGAACCCAATTTACTTGCTTTTGAGTTTTGAGTATGAGTTTTGTCTAACAGCATATCAACCTCTGGTTTATTTAATGTCAAATAGGTAGTGTTTTAAGTTTTTTTTTTAACGTTTGGTTATAGTGAGAAAGTTGATTTAGTCAGATTTTGATGAAAAACATTTTTATTTTAGAAAACTAAAGATGTCTTCTAGTTTGGTATTCAAAAGTAATAATCTTTTTTAAATGTCTTATGGTAATAATTTTTTCCTTCAAAAATGTATATTTTTCTATTAAGGTCTATTTTTATACTTTCATTGTGTTTTGAACCCAGTTTGGGGGTTAACTATTTGACCATAGCTGGGACCATAACAGGTGCTACCATTCCGGGTCAGGGTGGACCTGGGAACAACAGCAATTAGGAGGTGGTTCCATGTTCTTCACAACCTCCCAATCAGAGGCCTTGCTGCCGAATGCAGTTTACCGTCATACCCAGGACTCCTTGCTTTTGAATCATTCCTAATGTTTTCAAACAATTTGAAACTGTTGTGTGATCAACTCTTAATGATTCTGCAAGTTCAGCTTGCACCTGACAGGAGTCTTCATAAAGTAACGCTTCCAATTCTTCGTTTTCGAAATTTTTCGGCACACAGAGCGTTCTTTATCTTCAACATCAAAATCCTTATTTTTGAAGCGTCACAACCAATTTCGGCTTGTTGTTTCCGACAGAGAATAGTCGCCGTAAGCCTCAAAATAATTCTGTGTGCTTCAGCTGCACGTGTTTTTTTTATAAAGTAGTGCAGTACCGTCCCCCACCATCAGCAAATACTCTTTCTTTGGCACTGTTTCCGACATGTTTAACGCTATGAAAAAAAAAGTTGTTTACACTTCGGCGAAATGACATACACTGAATTTTAAGCTTGCTTATGATACATCCTTATAGATGCGTTACCATCTGAAACGACACGCACGCAATTCTGGAAACGACATAAAATAGTTCTTGTCCTAATACTTTTGCAAAGCACATATATATATATATATATAGTCATCCGCAGACGGATCTGTTTCGATGTATCACAGCTCATCAGTACGGTTAGACTCCGATTGCTTTTAACCCAGGATTGAAACCCGACCGAATTGGCGTTAGTCGGCGATTCTACCTCTGGGCTCAGTAGAAGAATGCAAACTTTTTAGCGTATACATTATCATTATACACGCCCAATAGCCAGAGTGCTCTAATTCATTACAGAATGAGCGATGCGTACATGCCAGAGTAGCTACTGTTTTTCAAAGTCTACCATTCTTCCAGAGTGCTCAATCAGGGTGTGAGAGCGTAGGTATTTACCCATGCCGCCCACTGGGGGAAAGATACAACACAAAGTCAGTTATTTAAGGTGGGAACCCGAGCGCGTGCACGCGGCCAGAGACAAATATTGCTCAACCCCCACAACCGTCAGTTGCACGGACCTCGGTGGCGACCCTGATCAACCCCTCTAATGAAATAGGGTGGTGCAGCCTCAAGTATCTCTTCCCCAGGACTGGGCACTGCTAAGTATTTTACTTTTCTCGCCTGACCATTTGCCCTCGGACAGAGATACAAGCAACCATCAATCTGTCCGAAAACAGAAACGCATGAGATGATGATTCCTTTGTCTATATTTCGGAGATGAGGTAGTATTTAAATTATTTACATTATTCAGACTATTGTGATCATTTTTCGACGTTTCGGCCGTTGTACGCTCCGGCCTTCTTCAGGTACTAGGAATTTATAACCAAACCCTGTATTATGATCACTGAGGTATATCATTCTTTTTCCTTGTGCGAAGCCTCTTTTGGTAGTCATCTCCTTCTCAACGATCTCTCTAAGTTACGTGTTCACCACTGCTGTAGCCTGGTATTGAACTCACAACTCTTTGGGTCAAGTCACTGGAAGTAATCAACGTCTATATCCACTGTGCCATGTGTCCTTAATATATATATATATATATATATATATATATATATATAAACACAACGGTCTTTATTATAATAGAGAGTATATATATATATATATATATATATATATAGAGAGAGAGAGAGAGAGAGTGGGGGGTTATATTAACACGAAATAAAATCGTCGGTATTGGTGGATGTTATTGTGATAACCTCTCTGAAGATGGCTCATGTGAGCCGAAAGCTTATAACCAAATTTATAAAAAAATATCCAAATGTTGGAAAATTTTGTTTTTATTTTCAATTGAAATTAAAGCCAAAATACGACGTTTAGAACGGCTCATGATTAAACATAATAGACATTCATTGTCTTTCATATTTAGCAGAATATATATATATATATATATATATATATATATATATATATATATACTTCTCGCCTTTCACGCTCACTGGTATTTGTATTATTTTTCTCCTTATGTCTTAATGTAAGATACTCAATAGTAGGTACATCAATATATATGTTTCCGTCACTTTAGACAGCATATCAATATAAATATTTTGTCATCTTTTTTGACGGCAAGGGCCCACTCATTAAATAATAATATTGCTCGTACAGGGCACTTGTACCTTATGCATTCGAGTAGTTCTAACGAAAAGAAATGCAACCCAACACGAAAAATAGATAAATAAGTTCACAAAGATCTCATACTTTCTTTCTGATATCCATTGTTTTTTGATTGCCGTAAAATGAATTTATTCGGTGTTGCGATGTGAAACGAAACAGTCAGTCAGTTAAGTGTCATACGTGACATACGCTTTGGGCGATCAAGTCTAGAAAGAGACCTGACTGACTGAGCAGAAGATTATCCCGCAGTAGGCTGCCATTGCTATCTGCAGTAGACTGGTTGCCAGCCAAGGCCAATAGAACCCAATCTGTCCTGTTAATTAACCCATAACTGGCAGGAAGAGACGGATTAATACCTTTCCCAAGAGTATTTGCGCGTAAGTGAATGCAATGAATTCAACAGGAATTTGAACTCGGCTCCCCGATTTGTCGTTCCGAGTCGATATTCACTGCACCACAACGAACATCCAATAAAACAAAATAAAACTCTGAATTGAATGACGTTTGTTGATGACTTAAAATTCAAGAAAATGTCTCTGCTACGATTTGTTTGCTTTATAAATATTTGTTATTCTCGGCATGTCACTGGGTCTATGTGGGTACATTTGTGCCTCGGGCTTCATTCCTCTCTTCCCACACCATTGGTTGTTTCTTTTCCCGTCACACCTTTTTGGCATTAGGATTTCACCTCATTTTCCCAACTAATACCCTTTCTTTCTTTCTTTCTTTCTTTCTTTCTTTCTTTCTCTATCTATCTATCTATCTATCTATCTATCTATCTATCTCCTTCTCCATCTTCCTCTTTCCATATATCTATCTCATTCTTTTCTTTCATTTCTCTCTATCTATCTATCTATCTATCTATCTATCTATCTATCTATCTATCTATCTCTCTATCTATCTATCTATCCTTTCGGTACCAATGCAAAACTTTGTTCCCACATATCATCCACCTACAACAGTTTTTTTTTAATCGACATTTGGTAAACACATATGTTCTACGTTTCTTTCGTTTCCCAAAAAACAAATTCTTTATAACACGTTGTATATTAGGGTGTCATGGAACCATTTAACTACCCCCATCACCCCCTGAACACACACACACACACACACACACACACACACACACACACACACACACACACACACACACACACACATTTGCCTATATTTCTGAGATGAGGTAGTATTTACAGTATTTACATTATTCGGACTTTTGTCCTCATCTTTATTGCCATTTGTACGACGTTTCGGCCGTTGTACGCTCCGGCCTTCTTCAGGTGGTTAGTTCCTGTGACTTGATCCAAAGAGTTGTGAGTTCAATACCAGACTACAGCAGTGGTGAATAAATAACTTACAGGCTTAGAGGGAGATAACTTCAAATCGAAGCATTACTACGCAAGGAATGGAGTTCATATACCCCAGTGACTGTAATAAAGGGTTCTGTTCGAAATTCCTAGCACCTGAAGAAGACCGGAGCGTACGACGGCCAAAACGTCGTACAACTGGTAACAAAGATGAGAACAATAGTCAGAATAATGTAAATACTATATATATATATATATATATATATATATATATATATATAAGATTGAGGTAATCGGAGAATTTGAATAATTATAAAGTAATTCATCGAGAATTGCTTTATAACTTTTTTACTTTATAATTATTCAAATCCTCCTACTACTTCAATCATATCTCTGTGCTTCAACCACGTAACTCGCTATGGATTTAGCGGCTTGGTTGGATAAGTCGTGGCTTGGGGAAGCACCATCCTACGGGTAAAGCAGCTCGGATGAGTTCTACCACGGAATTTATAAACGAGCGGCGCGTCATCGAGTTTAATTCGTTGCCTCTTCGTCACCAGGCCCCGTGGTACAGTTGGTATAACATCAGCTTAACAACCGCAACTATCTAGGGTTCGATTCCTGGTAGTGGATGCGCACTGCTGAAGAGTCCCAAATATAGGCAAATATAGGACGAAACGGCCGTCCACTGCTTTCTGCATTCTGATGAGGTCGAATATAAAGCTCGATGAATTACTTTGTAATATATATATATATATATATATATATATATATATATATATGCTATTTGTAAAGCAAGGAAATATATGTCGTAAATACAATTCACGTTGTTTTTAAAACAGTGCTCAGTGTAATGTATATACCCCAAAAATATAGCTCGATAATTAAACTTCCGGTCATAGCAAATTTACTGGCGCAAAATGTCACTTTCATGATCATCTTGTCGCACCAGTAAACTTGCTACAACCAAAATTTCAAGTAGTTTTAACTGTCACCTATACGTGACTCTCTCTTTTTCTCTCTTCCCCCCTCTCTATCTTTTTCTATTTTATATTTATACGAGTGTACCCCTGCCTTAAAAACTGAGGGCAAAATATGTGAGAGGTTTATTAGCTGTTTCCTCACAGGCTATACTCCCTGAACGGGACAGGAGGTAACATATATATAAATAAATACATAACGGTCTTTATAATAAAGGTTATATATATATATATATATATATATATATATATATATATATATAATTTGTTTTTTAATTAAAAATACATTGCGACACGAACATTTCTATATTTTGAGATTTCTATCTCGTCATTAGGCAATGTTAGACCCTAGTTGTGAAAAAGGTAAATGCCAGAGAACTCAGAATTGTAAAACTGTTGGTTCTCTTTACCTTGATTTATAATTATATATATATATATATATATATATATATATATATATATATATATACAGAGAGAGAGACAGAGAGAGAGACAGAGTCATAGAGAGACACAAAGACAGAGACAGAAGCAGAAAGAGAGAGGGGAGTGAGAGTTAGAGAGAGAGAGAGAGAGAGAGAGAGAGAGTATAGGGTGTGTTTTTCTGAAAATACGCAATACGCTTTTATAGCCATCCGACTGTGGAATTCCCTTCCACATGATTGCTTCCCCGACAGCTACAATCTCCAGGAGTTTAAATGTAAGGTTAATAGACACCTCCTAACACACTAACTCGCATACATTCTCTCAAACACTCTTCCCATCTACCCAACCCTCAGCCTCGGTATCCTTACCCGTCTATCACCCTCCTTCTGACATTTCCTATATCTAACCACTCTTTCTCTTTACCTTCCCCTATATAACCCCTTGCGCAATAGTGGCTGTGGAATGTGTTGCTTGGGGTAAAATGATTAAAAAATAAATAAATAAATAAATGTCACATTAGAAGTTAACTCAGACTAAAGTTACTAATTATTTGGGGTATTTTATTCGTTTCCACTAAGCCTAGCTTTAGTACACGAATTTGGTGACATTGTAACTGTGAGTTCAGTCACTAGGTAAAGACTTATATTCAGTGGAAACAAGGTTCACAATAACCGAGTAATAATAAATAACTGGAGTTGATAGACTAAACTATCGCCCGGTTCACACTCCACCCACGTCTATTGGACAGGTGTAGAGGCTCACCCCTTGTTCCTTGTTTAGGATGTGGTTTCCGGTTTTCTCTTTTCCAGTCTTTTCACTTTTCTTCTTCTTTTTTTTCTCAATTGGGGTAGATAGACTAAACTATCGCCCGGTTCACACTCCACCCACGTCTATTGGACAGGTGTAGAGGCTCACCCCTTGTTCCTTGTTTAGGATGTGGTTTCCGGTTTTCTCTTTTCCAGTCTTTTCACTTTTCTTCTTCTTTTTTTTCTCAATTGGGGTAGATAGACTAAACTATCGCCCGGTTCACACTCCACCCATGTCTATTGGACAGGTGTAGAGGCTCACCCCTTGTTCCTTGTTTAGGATGTGGTTTCCGGTTTTCTCTTTTCCAGTCTTTTCACTTTTCTTCTTCTTTTTTTTTCTCAATTGGGGTAGATAGACTAAACTATCGCCCGGTTCACTCCACCCTCCACCCACGTTCCTTAGGTTGGAGTCAGGGGTGTAGAGGTTGCTCATCCCTTATCCCTTGTTCCTTGTTTAGGATGTGGTTTCCGGTTTTCTCTTTTCCAGTCTTTTCACTTTTCTTTTTTTTTTCCTCTCTCAATTGGAGTAGATAGACTAAACTATCGCCCGGTTCACACTCCACCCATGTCTATTGGACAGGTGTAGAGGCTCATCCCTTGTTCCTTGTTTAGGATGTGGTTTCCGGTTTTCTCTTTTCCAGTCTTTTCACTTTTCTTCTTCTTTTTTTTCTCAATTGGGGTAGATAGACTAAACTATCGCCCGGTTCACACTTCACCCACGTCTATTGAACAGGTGTAGAGGCTCACCCCTTGTTCCTTGTTTAGGATGTGGTTTCCGGTTTTCTCTTTTCCAGTCTTTTCACTTTTCTTCTTCTTTTTTTTTCTCAATTGGGGTAGATAGACTAAACTATCGCCCGGTTCACACTCCACCCACGTCTATTGAACAGGTGTAGAGGCTCACCCCTTGTTCCTTGTTTAGGATGTGGTTTCCGGTTTTCTCTTTTCCAGTCTTTTCACTTTTCTTCTTCTTTTTTTTCTCAATTGGGGTAGATAGACTAAACTATCGCCCGGTTCACACTCCACCCACGTCTATTGAACAGGTGTAAAGGCTCATCCCTTGTTCCTTGTTTAGGATGTGGTTTCCGGTTTTCTCTTTTCCAATCATTTCACTTTTCTTTTTTTTTTTCCTCTCTCAATTGGAGTAGATAGACTAAACTATCGCCCGGTTCACACTCCACCCACGTCTATTAAACAGGTGTAGAGGCTCATCCCTTGTTCCCGGTTTAGGATGTAGTTTCCGGCTTTCTCTCTTTTAATCTTTTTACTCTTACGTAGCCCCCGGCACATCAGTGGCGTTACCGCCTTGCTCGGGGTGATATGATTAAAAAAAAAAAAGAACTTAGACGAAATAACCATAGACAAAGACAGCGGAACGAGAAAATTCTACAACTGTAGATTAAATGAAAAGTTCAGTTTCAAATTCCTTGAAGATTATTTAGGTCCTCAAGTATCTGAAGAAAGCCGAATGGGACACCGGTCGAGACGTTGTGATAATAACAAAAATGATAGGGACAATAGTTCGATCTTAAAGAAAGTAAATAATTAAATCATTCCGAATCATCTTTCTGGTTTAAATGAATGAAGCTTTCTTTTTCTAACTTAAGGAGGAGAATTTGGTTCGTTCGGTTCGTTTTGTTTTACAGCATATCAACATCTTAATGGGTCATTTAATGCCATGCCGACAAGATTTTTACAATAGATTCGAATGAATAGAATATGTATTCTTTGTAAGGAATCAGCTTGTAGATCAGGTTTCATTGACGTAAAGAGGGTTTTGTCGAGATCTTAAAAGATGTATTGTTGTTAATAATTTTTTCGAAGTATTTCTGGAATTTTCAATATAAAATTCTATTTTTATACTTTGATAATATTTTGACTCCAGTTTGAGGGTTAATTATTTGCCCATAGCTGAGACCCTATTAGGGTCTATCACCCCGGGTCAGGTTGGATATGGGAACAACAACAGTTAAGAGGTGGTTTCATGCATCACAAAACTTCCAAATTAGAGGCCTTGCTGCCGGATGTAATTTATCATCATACCCGGGACGTAGAGGCTTTGGGTTAGAGCAATAGATTTGTGAAATAAATTTTGAAATGCTTTTTTTTTAATCCTAAAGCGGCCAACGAATTGAACATGATGTATTCATATCCAAAGAATATATACAGATACCAATACCAGAATTCTTTTCGATGTAAAACAGATTTCCTACAAATTGTTTTTTATATAAAGTCAGAAGTCGAAGAGGGGGAGAAGAGAAATACGAATACGTAATTCTATCTATATTTGCAAAACCCTGAATATGGCATAGTTACAATAATTCGTCTTTAGGGACTTCAAATGTGACTTCCAGTTTCGGTCCCTAACCTAATTTTATGCAGATCTATCTATCTATCTATCTATCTATCTATCTATCTATCTATCTATCTATCTATCTATCTGTGTGTGTGTGTGTGTGTGTTTGATTTATTAAAAAGAAAGAAAAACATCTGTATTTGATATTATACACTAGCATATATATATATATATATATATATATACTAGCAGTATATCCATGCGTTGCTCGGATGTAATGAAATCTTTAAAACTAATCCATGGTCCTGGAGCTCAGACTCATCCTAAAGAATATGTTTTGTGAAGTTTGGTGAGAATCGGATAAAAATTGTGGATTTGTATAAAGGATATACAGACAAACAGACACGCACACAAACATCTTGCCTTTTATACATATATTATAGATTTTCTGAACTATTGTAAGAACTGCAACCTTGAAACTTCTGAATATCGTTTCTTATGTCTTTGTCTATGAGTGTATCAAATTTGATTAAAATCGGACCACTCCTTCTATAACCCGATTTTTTCGATTATCGATATTTATCGGGGGTACCTCGACACAACATCTAGCTACGAACCCTCGCAGATGCTTATAGTACAACTGTGTAAATTTTCAAGAAAATCGGTTCAGCCGTTTCGAAGTCTATAGGTAACGGACGCACACAGACAGACACACACATACACACACAGAGACAAAGTTCCATTTACAAATAAGTTTAGATAGTACTGTGCAAAATATTAGGACAAGAACTATTTTATTTTTTATGAAGCATGAAAACAAAGTTTAAAATCACCCCTGTCCTAATACATTTGTACATTACCGGTAGTGTTGCAAAAGTATCAGGACAGGGGGCGATTTTCCTAAAAAACCTCACTGAAATTCAAATACAGGGTGAAAAGCCAAGTAAATTGCTAATAAATATTGATTATTTAAGCCTAGGTGTAAAAGAAATGTATTAAAAAGAAGTTATATTTAATTTTTCCTATTTTCTATCAAACAAGTTTTGAAACTTCTCATTCTCCTTGGATATGACTGACATTTTCTTATTCCCCCATCTCGAATTGATAAATCTGATGTTACTTCCCAAGACACACTTAGGGAACAAATACAAGCTGCTTATCAGTAGATACCAGTAGTTTTTTTTTTTATTATTTCACACCAAGCAAGGTATTCCATTGCCACTATTGCGCTTGGTGCTACATAGGGGAAGGTCAAGAGAAAGAGTGGTTAGATACAGGAAATGTCAGAAGTTGGGTGATAGATGGGTATGGATACGGAGGCTGGGGGTTGGGTGGATGGGAAGAGTGTTTGAAAGTATGGAAGCGAGTTAGTGTGTTAGGAAGTGTCTCTTGACCTTACATTTAAACTCCTGGAGATTGTAGCCGTCGAGGAAGCAGTCATGTGGAAGGGAATTCCACAGTCGGGAAGTGCGAGAAAAGAAGCTGTTAGAGTAGAAGTTGCGGTTGTATTTTATCGGTTTCACTCTAAAAGGGTGGGATTTAGTTGCTAATCTAGTATCTCGTGCAAACTCGAACCTAGGGAGCACCAGTTATCTAAGTTCATCGGAGCAGAAGCCGTGAAAGTATTTATAGAAGAGACACAGGGAAGCCATGTTGCGCCGGTGAGAGAGAGACTGCAGGCGGTCTGCCAAGTCGGTATCGATCATATTACAGACTCTCCGCTGTACCTTGTCGAGAAGCCCGAGGAGAATAGCAGGGGAACTCGACCGGATATGGCAGCAGTATTCAATGCATGGGCGGATGGTAGATTTATATATGTGCAGGATAGATTCAAACGGAAAAAACTTCCGGGCGCTGCACAGAGAACCGACTTTCTTAGCAGCGGATTTAGCAATGGATTCGATATAGTCATTCCACTTGAGGTCCACTGAAAGTGTGAGACCAAGGTGGCGTAGTGTTTTACTCTCTGGGAGGCAAGCCTGGTCCATGTAATGGGAGGTAGGTGCGATTGTCTATGATGCTTAATTGATAGCAGCTTCGTTTTAGAAGCAGTAAAATTTACGAGCCATTTCTTACCTCAGTCCACTACGGATTGGAGGTCCTTTTCAAGCTCGGCAGCAAGGTTAGCTTTGTCGCCCACACCAGATTTTTGATCGAAGCGAGAGTAAACTGTGGTGTCATCGGTGTACATACCTACTTGGGGTCTTATGGTATCAGGGAGATCATTAATGTAGATAAGAAAGAGCGTAGAACCCAGGATAGAGCCCTGAGGGACACCCGCGCTCGTATGGTAATTCTGGGAGGCATGTCCGTTTAATACCACCTTCAATGTGCGGTTAGAGAGGAATGACTGGATTAGTTCAAACAAATGTCCAGTTATACCATAGCTCCGCAGTTTGCATAGAAGGCCAGCATGCCACACTCTGTCGAATGCTTTAGAGATATCCAAGGCGACGTTTCGGGATTCACCATTCCTGTCGAGTGTCTGGTATATATACGCGGTGATGTTCGTTAGCATATCAGCAGTAGACCTGGTGAAGCGGAAACCATACTGCTTGTCCGAGAGGAGCCTGTGTGCTGTGAGATGCTGAACTACCTCGGCGTTGATAATGGCCTCGAACACTTTGCAAAGATCGGAAGAAGGCTGATAGGGCGGTAATTTTCGGGGTACGAGGGTTCTCCAGTGTTTTTGAATATAGGAACTACAGAGGAAGATTTCCAACAGGCAGGAAAGCAGGAAACAGATAGGCAGAAGTTGTAGAGCTTAGAAAGGAGAGAGGAGAGTTCAGGGGTACATTTCTTTAAGACTATGATTGGGATTCCGTCCTCTCCGCTCGCTTTGTGTGGGTCAAGTTTTGAGATTATCTTAGAGACAAGCGAGGGTGTAATGTGGACGTCATTCAGTTGAGCCTGAGTTCTAGGTGAGAAGTCTGGTGTAAAAATTCCAGACGAGTCCAGACTCGAATTGTTCGAGAATCTGCGGGCAAAGCATTCAGCCTTGCCCGCTGAGGAAGTGAGGACCTCAAAATTATTGATTAGTGGGGGTATTGTGGACATGCACTTGTTAAGTAGTCTTTTACAGAGTCGCCAGTAGTCTTTGGCGCCGAACTTAGCGGATGCTATGCGTTGCTTCATTCTGGCACAAACAACATCTTAGCTTCGTTAAGTATCTTTTTACACTTATTACGAGCTGAAGTGAAAAGGCGCCTGTTTTGGTCCGGAAGAAGCTAGTGATGTCAATGCCTGACAGAATGAAGGCTGTGATCAAAGCAAAATGCTATTATACTAAATATTAAATTTATTTTGTAACAAGTAATTTTTTCTTGTTAAAGCTTTTTTTGAGTAAATCAAATAATATTACATTAATTAAATTTTTTATCTTCTGTCAATATGCCTCATAATAGATAAAATAATTCTTGTCCTAATACTTTTGCACAGTACAGTATGTATTGTCAATAGGCTCAGTACATTTTTGGAGACTCCGTCAAAATATGATAAACAATTTAAAATTCGAAGTAACTTAAGATAATCACACCAAACTATTTTCTCGGCTTCCTTTCGTGTGTGTGTGTGTGTGTGTGTGTGTGTGTGTGTGTGTGTGTGTGTGTGTGTGTGTGTTACGAAAGTTCCCAGAGCGCCCAAGCGAACCATTGGTTCCTTCCTTTTCTTTTCCTTCATCCGTCCTACAATACATGATATCGATCGGAAAATCGATTTTTATTGCCAACAAAGCAGTTGAACTTTAGCTAAGTACCTATCTAAGAGAATCTTGGAAAATATAAAAAAAGAAAGAAAAACACTAAATCGTTTTTTCGTAAAAAATAGCGGAACCACAGATATTAAGAAGAAAATTCTTGAAAACTGGTCGTAAGATGCATATCCATTTTCAGTTCAGCCGAGGTCAACCTTGGCTTAATTCTAATATAAAACTTTCGAGTTTCGCTAGACTGTTTTCATGCCCTCATGAGGCTTTAAACACAAGGTCCTTATAAAGATCCCTTCATGCAGCATATACCACAGGAAGAACGATGATTCTATTGGCAGAAATCCTTAAAGGAATTATAATAGTGCTCTCCGCCTATGAAATAAACGACAAATTATATTTTTGCTCTCCTCCTAATAAACAACCGACATATTTTTTTTTCTATGCCTTTGAAATAAATGGTATATTACTGTTGTGCTCCATGCTCATAAAATAACCTTTTTTATTTTTTTTATTTTTTTATTTTTTTTATAAGCGTTTCACCCCCAGCAAGGCATGTCACTGCCACTACTGCGCAGGGGGCTACATAGAGTGTTGAAAGGATGATTAAATATAGGAAATGTCAAAGGGTGGGTGATAGGCGGGTAAGGATACAGAGAATGAGGGTTGGGTAGATGACCTTCATATTGTTTTTGTTTCTCCGTTCATGAAACCAGCATATTATATTTGCTTTTCGTCTATGAAATAACCGGCATATTATAGTTGTATTTCTCTGCCTATGAAATAACCGGGATATTATTAAAGTGTTCTCTGCCTATAAAATAACCGGCATATTATTAAAGTTTTCTCTGCCTATAAAATAACCGGCATATTATATTTGTGTTCTCCGCCTATGAAATACGGGTATGCTATTAAAGTGTTCTCCGCCTATGAAATACGGGTATATTATTAAAGTGTTCTCCGCCTATAAAATAACCGGCATATTATATTTCTGTTCTCCACCTATAAAATAACCGGCATAAAGTGTTCTCCGCCTATGAAATAACCGGCCTATTATATTTGTGTTCTCAACTCATGAAATAACCGTCATATTATATTTGTGTTCTATGCCAATGAAATAACTGGCATATTACTGTTTTGCTCTATGCTTATGAAATAACCTTCATATTATTTTTGTTTTCTTCTGTTATGAAACCAACATATATTTGTTTTTTTCCGCTTAAACATAATCTGCATATCATATTGTGTTCTATGCCAATGAAATAAACGTCATATTAATAATTTTTATTTCTTCAAAAGTTATTTGTAGTGAGTACCCATATTTGGGTAGACATGTTTTTTTTTTTTCATCTGCAGTTTGAAAAAATTTAATAAGGTTAATTTTTCTCCTGCATCATTCAAACCTTCAGCCGCTTCTGCAGCAGAAAACAACGTTTGATTCGGCGTTCTTTTACCGAGCAACCACGAAGAGTTTTTTTTATTTTATTTTTTTATAAGCGTTTTACCCCGAGCAAGGCATGTCACTGCCACTACTACGCAGGGGGCTACGTAGAGTAGAGAAAGGATGATTAAATATAGGAAATGTCAGAGGGTGGGTGATAGGCGGGTAGAGAAACCGAGAATGATTAAATATAGGAAATGTCAGAGGGTGGGTGATAGGCGGGTAAGGATACCGAGAATGAGGGTTGGGTAGATGAGAGTGTTCTGAGAATAATTGGGAGTTAGTGTGATAGGAGGTGTCTATTGACCCTACATTTAAACACCTGGAGATTGTAGCTGTCGGGAAAGCAGACTTGTGGAAGGGAGTTCCACAGGCGGGAAGCGCGAGAAAAGAAGCTGTTGGAGTAGAATTTACGGTTACATCTTATTTGTTTAACTGTAAAAGGGTGGGACCTAGTTGCTAATCTAGTATCTCGTGTAAATTCGTGCTTAGGCGGCACCAGTGATCTAAGCTCATCGGAGCAGAAGCCATGAAAGTACTTGTAGAAGAGGGACAGGGAAGCCACATCACGCCGGTGAGAGAGTGGTTGCAGCCGGTCTGCCAAGTCAGTATCAACCACGTTACAGATCCTCCTTTGTATTTTGTCAAGAAGCACAAGGAGAGCAGCAGGGGCACCCGACCAGATATGGCAACAATATTCAATACACGGGCGGATGGTAGATTTGTATATGTGCAGAATAGATTCAGGTGGGAAAAACTTCCGGGCCCTGCACAGAGAGCCGACTTTCATAGCAGCAGATTTGGCAATGGATTCGATATAGTCATTCCATTTGAGGTGTAAGTCCAAGTGTAAGGCCAAGGAGGCGTAGTATTTTACTCTCTGGGAGGCTTCACATTAAATTAAAATTCGTTTCTATTTTTTATTTTATTTTTTTTCAAAGCACAATTAATCTTTCATATCAGCTCAGTTTTGGGACCCTTATATAAAAAAAGCAATTTCTAACAAATTTATCGATTTTTTTTAAAATTTCGTCTACGGAGAGAAGTGATTACTCGTATTTGAGTAGAGGTTTTGTATTTAAGTGGTATCTATTTAATATACTTGACAAAACATTATAAAGAAAATGTGCCTATCGACAGCATTCGAACCTGCGACCCTTTTTCCCCGTTTTGCAAAAGGAACTACCGTCTTATAAGGTTTTCCTTTTACGGCTCGGCTACGATGAGTTTAGCATTAAAGCAAAGTTATGAGTCTGTGCGCGCGAACTGTCTCTCTTTTTTCTTCTTTTTTTTTCTTTGTGTGTGTGTGTGTGTGTGTGTGTGTGTGTGTGTGTGAAAAGATGGAGACTTATTTGAATTGAAGGAATTCTAATATTCTAAACAATAGCAGTGCTTTTTTCTTTTGTCTTTACATCTTTCTCTGCGGTAACTGAATCTCGTTTCTAGAAACATTTTTTTTATTTCTATACGTAAGCAAACGTATATATATATATATATATATATATATATATATATATATATATATATATATATATATGTGCAAAGCAGTGTAGCAATTAGTTTCTTTTTCCGACTGTCTATTTCAAGAATAGTTCCAAAGCACATTACTTCTGCCTTTGCGTTGTGCGCCTCGCGCCTTCTCTTCCCCCAGTCCCTGCTTCTACTCCCTGCACCGCCAACCAAGCTCAAAGGCGGAAATGTTTTAACTGATCTTTCCTTGTTCATTAACAGTTTTCCTGACCGCCATCCTTTATGCCGATCTCACAGCTGATGTTTACTCGCTTTCAGTATTTTACTAATGCTCAAGAGCTATTCAAGATAGACCCTTACTAAATGAGGGGTAAGATATGAATAAATGAAGGCGTAGAAAATGGAGTTTATAAGAGGACTAACAATATAGCCGGCGTTGCTCGGGTGTAATGAAAGCTTTAAAACTAATCCATGGTCCTGGAACTCAGACTCAGCGTAAAGAACATTTGTGTGAAGTTTGGTGAGAATCGGATAAAAATTATGGATTTGTATAAAGGACACACACACACACACACACACACACACACATCTTGCCTTTCATATATATATATATATATTATCGATTTTCTGCACTATTGTAAGAACTGCAACCTTGAAACTTCTGAATATCGTTTCTTATGTCTTTGTCTATTAATGTATCAAATTTGATTAAAATCGGACCATTCCTTCTATAACCCGATTTTTTCGATTATCGATTTTCGATATTTATTGGGGGAACCTCGACACAAAATCTAGCTAAGAACACTCGCAGACGCTTAGAGTACAACTGTGTAAATTTTCAAGAAAATCAGTTCAGCCGTTTCAGACAAAGTTTCATTTATATATAAGTTTAGATATTGAGTATAGATGACGTCTATCTTGGCTCTCGTCTTGAGTAGGTTAAGAATATATTGTTCAGGAATGCATCCACGCGGGAGTATGCTTCCAAAGAGAAGCAGTATAGGGAAAGAAGCTGTTCGTAAGAAACTTCCCCTTTACAAATGAAATAGACAGGGAATTATGAGGATACAATCCTGTTGATGTAGTAAAGCGGCGTTCTGAACCGCTGACACTAAACAATAGAGGTCATCTTAATATTTGACAGAATTAACTTGAAGTGGGCTTACGGCCATATCACGTTGAATACACCGGTTCTTGCTCGATCACCGAAGTTAAGCAACGTTGAGCCTGGTCAGTACTTAGATGGGTGACCGCTTGAGAATACCAGGTGCTGTAAACGTTTAGTGAGGGATGTGCGATGTGGTGCAGTGGATATCGGCTCGGAAAGAGAAATCGGTGAGCCGATTTCGAATTCCAGTTGAATACCCTGCATTCACTTAAGCACTGGTACCCTTGGGAAAGGTATTAATCCGTCCATTCCCTCCAGTTATGGGTTAAATAACAAGGATAGGACTTGGGGACCCTGCTCTTAAAAACAAATCCCAATGAATCTTGATACTAAAAAAAAAAACAGTATTACTAGACACAAAACTTATATAAAAACAATAAATTGTTGAAAGAAAATTGGGTATTACCAGCAATGAATAAATAAAATTTAGTTGGCAATAAATGACCTACCGAGGTTGATATGCCATAAAAACAAAACAACCAACCAATAAAGATCGGCTTCTGACCTTTCGTTTGTGGGAAAACGGATGCAGAGGTGGGAATAAGACGTCCTCATATGGTGGCGTTAACGAAGGGTTTTGAACAGTGTCAAGTTCCGAAAGTGAGGACTACCCAATGAAGTATATGGCACGAATACTTCATTTTTGGTCTGATCTAATCTTTGTACATATAAGGGGCACCCCGACGTGGTGTAATGGTTAGCATGCTTGCCTCGCTAGAACCTGCTACGACTGAGTAGTGAGTTCAATACTCACTGGGTACGCCATATCTTCGGCCTTGTGCCACATATAAGCGGCGCTTAGTAAATCAACTATTGTTTGTGAGTTTCACAACTTTGACTTTGACAAATGAAAACAAACAGAGCAGCCACGTTGATTAAAGATTACAAAAATGCCTTCTCATAGCAGTGTGTTAAGATAAATATATATATGTTAAGACATATATATATACTAAAGATTTTTGGCTTTCTTTTAATAAATGAAGACAATAAAACATGAACACCACACAATTTGGGCATTTGGTGGAATGTGTCGTGAGACTAAAGAATGTTTCTTGTATGCAATACCAGACCGGAATGCGGCAACATTGACACCTATAATCAAGCAGTCTGTCTGGCCTGGCTCCACAGTAATCACAGACAAGTGGAGGGGATACAATCAAGTGAGGAATGATTTCTCACTGTGAATCACATCTTGAATTTTATTGATCTACAAACTGGAGCACATATGCAACACATCAAACGAATGTGCAGGACCACCAAGTTCAGGAATAAGCGACAAAACGGCACTCACCGAACAATGCTAGACTCCTACCTCTGTGAGTTTATGTGGCGACAGAGGCTGCAAGGTGCTGATCCCTTTCTTCGAATTCTTTCCGACACCGCTCGGTTTTGGCCTCCCAACTGACTTTTTTCGCTAAATGGCCACTTGTAATAAATTGGCGGGGTGATATCCGGAAAGTACCCGTCTGACTTAAAGATATGTGAAAGAATACAGAACATCTTAATGATGGCGATGCAAAGACCTGCAAAAATAGTGAGAAATCTGCTGGAAATATAATAGACTTTCTCTCAATCTTCAGCGATAAACACCAGATATTTGGAGTCAACATTAAAATGGGAAAGGTATTAATCCGTCTCTTCCTTCCAGTTATGGGTTAAATAGCAGGACAGATTGGGTTCTATAGCCTTGGTCGGCAACCAGTCTACCGCAGAAAGCAATGGCAACCTACTGCGGAATAATCTTCTGCCCAGTCAATCATGTCTCTTTTGAGACATGATCGCCCAAGCGTGTTTCACGTATGGCACTTAACTAACTGACTGAATAGATTTGCATCTAGGTCCCATCCATTTCCCCTCGCAATAGTTAAATGCAGCTGCCACTTCTACTCGAATAATTTATTTTCTCGCATTTTCCGTCTGTGGAACTCCCCTCCGTTTACTTGCTTCCCTGATAGCAACAATCTCCAAAATTTAAGTGCAACGTCAATTGCCATCTTCCATCTTCTTGAATCCCATTCATTATTTATTCTTTCTTTAATACCTCCAGTACCCAGCCATTACTCTGACTGTAACCCCCCGCGCACTTGTGGCGGTCCCGCACGCATGGGGATAAATAAATAAGATAGCTTGATATTTAAAAAAAGTGTAAATAATGATCCCCGAATTTCAGACATTGTCATATCAATCGATCACGATAAGCATTGAAAACTAGACGGACACTACCTTCACCCCGTTAAACCAAGCCAAAATCATCTCATTAATGCTTCTTGGGTGTCTGCGTCTACCTCAATTAAAAGCATAAACAGACAGCTTGTATCCTACAAACCCAAACACTTTTGTCGTCTAATTTTCGACTTGTTAGAAACATATTGCAGATACAAAGGTATATCAATAAACACCGCTAACGTACGGATAACATCCTTGCTAATACGTGTAAACAACACGCGAATGCCATATCAAATAAAGTTTTAAAAACATCAGGTATTAGGCGCCTTGACCATAAAAATAAAGAAATAATAAACGAAGAAACGATGGGCGCGTAGAGTTACGGTTATCGGTGCTGAAAATAGAATGAGCTAGTCGAATTAAAATTCTAGTCTGGTTTCCTGCATTAACTGTCTCGCAAATCCCTTTACTAAAAACAGGAATCCTAACGTGTAACGGATTAAATAGCATATTCGACTAAGGTCTCCGCTCTTGTGTGGCAGTCAGTCTAGGAAAAGAACTACTCCAATTTCAAAAACCATGGAAAAAATCAACAGGAAGTTACTATACTATCATTCGCAAGAAACCACGATAAGCTTTTTTATCATTTCAACCTAAGCAAGGCAATAAAGCGACTATAGCGCAAAGTGTATAGTGAATGTTAAAGAAGGAGTCGGAAAACTACGGCACGCTTGCCACACGTGGTATGACAAGCAATTTTCAGTGGCACGATTTGTTGCGCTAAGGAAGTATCTGGGAAACGAAAATTTAAGAAAGGTTGCTGCTATTCTCAGCTGTTAGACATCCCTTCCCCCGAGATCTTCCATGTGTTTGAGGAAATTTTCTTTTGAACTTCTTTCGGCTTTTGGTTCAATTTATTCCTGTGAGCAAATTTTCTCTCGCATGAAAGCAATGTTAAGTCTACAACGAAGTTGCCTAACACCTGAACATTTAGTAAGTTATTTAAAAGCCAAAGTAACAAAGTGTGTTGTCGATATTGAGCAATTGGCTAAGAACATGCAAGAGAAAAATTTCCATTATTAATAAAAACTTTAAGAATAGTTTTTTTTCTATTAATGTGCTTCATATATATATATATATATATATATATATATATGAAGCACATTAATTAAAATATTCTTAATAAAAACTTTTAAGAATAGTTTATTTCTATTAATGTGCTTCATATATATATATATATATGAAGCACATTAATAGAAATAAACTATTCTTAAAAGTTTTTATTAATAATAGAAAGTTTTTATTAATAATGGATATGTATATATATTCTAAACATATTCTATTAAATATAAGAGACAATGAATGTCTATTATGTTTAATCATGAGCCGTTCTAAACGTCGTATTTTTGCTTTAATTTCAGTTGAAATTCCTGTTTGGCTGTGTGCATTTGACGTTTTATGAGGTTCCATTGCAATTTCTTAGTGGTGGGATCATTTAATGCTACGGCATCATGTAACTTAAATTTAGTATATCGAGGCAGCAAGTAATTTTCTAAACATATTCTATTAAATAACGTGACGTCATTGTCGCAGACCAATGAAAACGTCGAATTTTAAAATTATAAAAAAATAACTTAAAAATAATAAATAATAATGTACCCAATTCTTTCTGATATTCACAATGGACAAATATACAAGGGTATAAATTTTTTAAACTATTGTGCTCCCTGCCGGCAAGGCCCAAGTGACACGAAAGTTAGGGGCTTACTGTATCAGCGAAAGGACGGAGGTAAGAAGTAAACATAGGATAGGTAACAACTGAATCTAGACTTGATGATGTCAGCATTGTAGTGACCAAAGAAACATTCTCTCCGGACAGACTACAAAGTGTCAGTTCTGGGGAAGAAGTGTAAATTCTTTCTAACTAAAGAAACACAAAAGACATGAGAATGAGTTTAAGTCATGTACATAGATCTCACATCACAGATGTGCGTTGTGGTACAGTGGATATCGGCTCGGAATGAGAAACCGGGGAGCAGATTTCGAATTCCAGTTGAATCCATTGTATTCACTTAAGCGCAAATACCCTTGGGAAAGGTATTAATCCGTCTCTTCCTTCCAGTTATGGGTTAAATAGCAGGACTGATTGGTTTCTATAGCCTTGGTCGGCAACCAGTCTACCGCAGAAAGCAATGGCAACCTACTGCAGGATAATCTTCTGCCCAGTCCGTCATGTCTCTTTTGAGACATGATCGCCCAAGCGTGTATCACGTATGACATTTAACTGACTGACATAGATCTTAGCGGTAAAGATCTGAACTGGTTGAATGCAGTTCGCCTGAACTTTTGCCATGGAAATATCGATAGATGTGCCATAGGCTAGCCACATTACGTCTGTGGGAAATAGGTTGTAGGGCAAACTGTTGTAATTGAGCATCGATATCAGTTGTCAACTGATATACTGTTAAGGATACATTTGCAGGATAATACAGAAATCGTTTTGTCAATTATCGTCTTGACAAAGTGGGCCAGCTGTGTAGGGTGGACCTCCCAAGGAACAAGTCAACCGACTCTGACAAAGTAGGGCAGCTGAGTGAAGTCAAATTCTAGATTCTTGATGAATGACTTTTTAAACTAAAGTTGACAAGACAAAGAAGGCTGGTCTCTATGAGACAGTGGTCCCTAAAAGCCTAAACCAGAGGACCGCTCTCTCGCTACGCATAAGGTAATCACACTCCGGTTAGACCGGTCGGTCCTTACTTAGCTTCGTGCTTTCTAGATAGTCTTCCGGTAGCTCTTCCAAGAACTGTACGGCTGAATCAAATTTGCTACAGTTTCGTCTTATGATTTTTTTTCTTGGGTAACAAGATATAACTGGTCAAAGAATTATTTTCCTCTTAATACGAAACAAACGTTTGACTAAAAGAATCTGCGCACTTCGAACAGACTTGCTGTGTGGTCTGAGATGCAATGCCACAAATGCTTCATTCATAGAAAAATTGTTTAAAATGAATATCCAGTATTTACTCTGATCTTGAAAACGACCACATTCTATGGTTGACAGCGCTCGATTAGGACACGTTGGACAATATTCATACTGACTTGAACCAAATATAAGTTCTTTTGTATCCAAATAAGAAAAGTTAAATGAAAATAAATTCCTTGTTTACTGCTGCAGACACGCCCCCATATATGTTTTTAATACTTCAAATGTTATTTTTAGTTAAAACTAGACACCCAATTTTAAATTTTAAACGGTATGTCTTACGTCTATTGACATGCGCACTCTAGAAAACTTTATAAAGAGAATGTGTTGTCCCGCAGCGCAAAAACCAGCGTCCTTCTTTTAGGAGAAAGCATTGTTTCATTCGAATTGCTTTATATCGCCCGTTCATAGAGAGCACCACAACCGAGCAGGGTTCTATTTACTTTTTTCAGGGATGCATATCCCCTCATTCAGATTTTCTTGAAAGTCTGTTCGAATGTATTCATTTTAACTCCGATATTTTTATTATTTTTAGCGGATACCCATATTTTAAATAGATGCGTTGTTTTTATTATTAAACAGTGTGTATTAAGTATACCAGTCTGCGCATTTAAAAAGTAAAGGATGCGTGATCTTTGTTAAAGTTTATATATATATATAAATATATAAATATATATATATATATATATTTAGTATATCGAGGCAGCAAGTAATTTTCTAAACATACGCTGTTAAATATAAGACACAATGCATGTCTATTATGTTTAATCATGAGCCGTTCTAAACGTCGTATTTTTGCTTTAATTTCAGTTGAAAATAAAGACAAAAATTCTCCAACATTTGGATAATTATTTATTGGTTTTCTTCTAAGCTTCCGGCTCACATGAGCCATCTTCAGAGAGATAGTTTAAACTGAAATATTATAAAATCCACCATCACCGACGATTTTATTTTGTGTTGACATAAAACTCCGCTTGGCAACGGCAATAGTTACCAAAAATAATAAACGTTGTTCTTAAATTTGCGATGCGGTTTTATGACGTCATACCGCGGGATAGCGCGAAATGACAACAAAACCATCTAGTCAAATGCAATGTAATATGTTATTTCCTGTTTTAAAGTTGATTTTATTGAGTGTTGGTTGTTTTGATTTGATGTACATGGCCTCCAATATCTGCTGGTTCCTCTTACTGTGTGTATGAGTACGGATCACCGTATTGTTGACCAAAATCTGTCTGATATTACCTACATGTTTATGTTTTTCAGAGAAATGTTGTTTAATAGTACTCTGATCAGAAAGATGACATGTAAGTCTACGGGAGAGCGTGGTTGTAGTGAAACCACATACAAGCATATTTCGCTCATCAATGTGGCTAGACACATCCACTTGCTTCTGGCCGGGATCGAAACTCGAAAATTGGAGAGATTAACCAATTACACTACCATTGTTTCGATATTTTCAGTTTTATCGGCAATACAAATCTCCTGTCGAAACCAAAAGGGTGGAAAAAATGAGAGCGTAATCGGCTAAGCTCTCCAAATCTAAAACCTTTACATGTTAAAGCTTCAAACATGGATTGAATACTTTCTAATACAACTGCTTACTGGTTTAATTTCAATCTAATTTAAATTTGAACAATAACTTTTTAGCATATATATATATATATATATATATATATATATATATATATATATGTAACACTATATATCATTTTTCCTATATTTATATATATCGTTCATTCAGCTATTGGGCCTGTATAATGATAATATAAACGCTAAAAATCTGCAACCTTCTACCGAGCACCCATAGCTCAGAGGTAGAATCGCCGACTGACGCCAGTTCGGTCGGGTTTCAATCCTGGGTAAAAAGCAATCGGCTGTCTAACCATACTGATGAGCTGTGATACAACAAAACAGATCTGTCTGCGGATGACTATATATATATATATATATATATATATATATGGGGAAAATTATGTGTAAATTCCATATATCAGACTAATTGCTGATAATCAAATGAAAATATGAACACAATTCTGTATGATGTATGTAACCTTTCCCAAGAACTTCTTTAGACAAAATAATGTATTTTATATGATTAGGTAATGAAAAAGTTAAAAAAAACTCTGTGCAATGCGTCTCGTATACTTGTTTTTTTAGGGTTTTTTTTTTGTTTTTTTAATCATTTCACCCCGACCAAGGCGGAAATGCCACTGATGTACGGGGGGGGCTACATAACTGTAAAAAGATTAATTAGAAGAGAGTGAGGAGTACAAACTAGTTAGAAAGGAGCAATAGAAAGCTGAGAATGCAGGTGCGATGACAGATACATAGGTGGAGAGAAAGAGAAGGATATACAGGGGTGGGGAGAGAGCTAGAGTCCCGTGGTTAGTAGATGAGTATTGACTTTGCATTTAAATTTCTGGAGGTTGTAGCCGTCAGGAAAGCAAGAATACGGGAGCGAGTTCCACAGGCAGGAAGTGCAAGAGAAGAAGCTGCAGGAGTAGAATTGTCGTCTGCATTTGGCTAAACTGACTGTGAATGGGTGGGACCCAGTTGCCAGTCTGGTTGCACGAGTAAACACCTGTTGAGGAGGCACCAGTGACTTAAGTTCGTCGGAGCAGAAGCCATGAAAGCATTTATAGAACAGACAAAGGGAGGCCACATTTCGACGGTGGGGAAGTGGCTGCAGTCGAGCCGCCAGATCAGTACCTATCACATTACAGACTCTCCTTTGGAGCCTGTCAAGAACACTAAGGAGAACGGCAGGGGCGCCTGACCATAAATGGCAGCAGTACTCCATGCACGGACGGATGGTTGACTTGTATATATGCAGGATGGATTCAGACGGAAAAAAACATCCTGGATCGACATAGTGACCCAACCTTCTTAGCAGTAGATTTTGCTATGGATTCAATATAGTGGTTCCATTTGAGGTCTGAGGACAGGGTAAGTCCGAGCAGGCGCAGTGTATTGCTCTCCGGGAGACTCGCTTGGTCCATGCTTATGGGAGGCAGGAGAGGTTGCCTGTGATGGTTGACAGACAACAGCTTGGTCTTAGAAGCATTGAAGTTGACAAGCCACTTCTTGCCCCAATTCACCACAGAGCGTAGATCCCGTTCAAGGTCAGCAGCGAGATTGTGTCTGTCCGCCACGACAGGTTTCTTACTGGTGCTGGAGTATATTGTAGTGTCATCTGCGTACTTGGGACTTGATCTCATCTGGGAGGTCGTTGATGAAAATAAGGAAGAGCGTCGGGCCCAGGATAGAGTCCTGTGGGACACCAACATTCGTGCTGTAGGATGAAGAGGCACGCCCATTCAAAACGACCTTCATTTTGCGGTTATTTAAGAAAGATTGGATTAGATCAAGCAGGCCACCGGTAATACCGTAACCCCGTAGTTTGCATAGGAGGCCAGAGTGCCAAACCCTGTCGAAAGCCTTGGAGATGTCCAGAGCAACCGCGCGAGCCTCGTCAGACTCATCAAGGGCCTGTAGCATGTACTCCGTTACGGTTGTTAGCAGGTCGGCCTTGGATCTGGCAAAGCGGAATCCATATTGCCTGTCAGAGAAGAGGTTGTGGGCAGTGAGATGATGAACTATTTCAGCATTGATTATGGCCTCGAATACTTTCCCGAATATCGGTAGAAGACTGATAGGGCGATAGTTGGATGGCTCCGAGGGTTCACTACAATTCTTAAATACAGGAACGACTGAAGAGAACTTCCAGCATGCAGGAAAGCAGGAAGCAGAAAGGCAGTAGTTAAATAGTTTAGAGAGGACAGGGGAAAGTTCAGGAGCACACCTCTTAAGGGCTATCACCGGGATTCCATCGTCTCCACATGCTTTATGGGGGTCGAGTACTTGTATCTTACTCTTGTATATCAGTTAAGTGCCATATGTATTACACACTTGGGCAATCATGCCTCGAAAGAGATTTGACTGAGCAGATGAATATCCCTCAGTAGGTTGCCACTACTTTCTGCGGTAGACTGGTTGTCAGTCCGTTTTACTGGTTCCCATATTGCATTTATTTCCATGTTTAGTCGAAGAGGTTCTGGGGGCCCACCACATGCGCTGATTCCTTGAAATTCGAAATTTCAGTCAGTTAAAGAATGTCGTAGCATACTACTCCAAAAAACCGTGAATATGGCAATAATATGGCAATAAGACGACGACAACAGTCTGAATACGATAAATAGAAATTTATAAATCCTGTTTGCAAATATATATATATATATATATATATATATATATATATATATATATATACAACTACCCACCACACACACAGAAACGTATATATATATATATATATATATATATATATATATATATATGGATATCAAAAAATGTATAAATAGATTTTTTAAGTCATTATCAGAGATGATAATTGGTGAGTTTATTAAACATTTGAAATGCTGTAACAACGCTATTATATATATATATATATATATATATATATATATATATATATATATATATACACAAAAATCTAGAGTGAGCCAAAACCTACCGCGGTTTCACACTACGGATCGTCAGGTCAAAGGCCCTGACGATCCGTAGTGTGAAAACGATGTAGGTTTTGGCTCACTCTAGATTTTTGTGTGTTTTTGCTCTACTATTGTATCTTTTCTTTCGTACTTTGTATTGAGCACTTTTTCTTGTGTTTGGTTCCGTTTGGGGTTTTTTCTTTACTGCGGAGTATTGAATATTTTGTTCTTGTTCCGCGGGTTGCTTTTTTTTCTCCCCATTTATCCGACGTCTTAGTACACCGGATTTTAACGGATTTAGGTTCTGTTTGTTAATGGTTTTTTCGGAGGTTTATTTTAGTATAAATTTGCGGCCTGCATACTTACAGAGTCTAAGTAGTTATTATATATATATATATATATATATATATATAATTATATATATATTCTACAAATACTTTCACGAATTCTGCTTCGAATGTATAGCTCAGATTTTATCTACGTTTTATAGACAAAAGATTACGTGGTACAAAGTCTTTTTCAATCAGTGCCTTCTCTGCATGAATTTCGTCGAGCTACTAGACTAGCGTCTAGGTTCAACCCTTTTACAGTGAAACTAATCCAAGTTAACAGCAACTTCTACTCTATCAGCTTTTTATTTCGAATTTCCCGCCTGTGGAATTCCCTTACGTCTACTTGCTTCTCCGACAGCTACAATCTCAAATAATTCAAATGTAAGGTCAGTTGCCATCTCCTATCTCTTTGACTCGCATCCTTTCCTTGACAACCCTTGTATCATGTTCTTTTCCCCGTCCACTCTACTCTCATGAAGCTCTCTTCACACCAATGTTCTCATCCTTTTCTTACCCATATTCTGACACCCACTAAAACCTGTTCCTATGACTCGTCACTCTCCTCTTATGTAATCCCCTGCGCACCAGTGGTAGTAAGGTCTTGCTTGGGGTAAAGTGATTATAATATATATATATATATATATATATATATATATATATATATATATATATTCTCGAACACCAACTGTAACTTGTTTAGTATTCTCTTCGCCCTCCTCCTGCTTAAACTTTTACTCTTATGTTGCCCCCTGTGGTACCGCCTTGCTTGGGGTAAAACGATTAAAAAAACCATGATAGAAGTCCCTTTTTAGTAAGGACTTGATATTTCTACCATTCTCCCCTCGTTTTTTTTTTTTTTTTTTGCCGTCAGATTGCTCCCACATTAGCCAGCTTCATATATATAGGTAGTTTAGATTAAATGTTAATTTGACTCGATTCGTTTTTGCTGATTTGAATTGCTCCAAAAAGGTGAATTTTACAGTAAATTGGAATAACCCCACTTTCCTGGTAACACACTAATATTGAGCAGCTGTTTTGCTTGTTTCTTTGTTTCCTCAGCGGTTCATCTCTGTCAGTTTTTATCCTCTAATGAATCTATAACATATCTCCTGACTTTTACTAAGTTAAACTTAGTCATTTTTTTTTCAATTTGTGTAGATAGGCCCTCCTGTTACCCGGTTCATAATCCTCCCTCTTCTCTTGAACAAGAGTAGAGGCTCATCTCTTGTTTCTTGTTTAGGAAGGAGTTCCCGGTTCTTTTCCGCTACTCAAGCCTTAATAGTGGTGCTCTTGCAATTTTTCTGTGATATGTGAGGAAGGTGGCAACGTCTCTTAATTCTGAGGGTACTGGGTTGGCAGTTTTCTGTTTACTGCTTCCGACTAGTAGTTAGGAGCCTTAACTCTTGCGTAGCATCTACAGCGGCTACTCTGATCAACATTTGCATAATATTGGGGTTCTTGCATTGCTATGACGCGCATGGATGGGTGTTCCTGCAAGCGCTTCCGGAGGGCAGCCCTGAAGCCACACTACGCTGAAGTCCGCGCTAGTTCCCTTTCCTCCACATGTCGCAGTTGATGACCATCTGCTACAACTACTCGAGGCCTCTTCTTAATAAAATAACCCAAAAATGAATCTTCACAACCAAAGTACGAGCCAAACAAAAATCACCTAAACTCCTCAGCATTTCTTTCTCTAATAACTGTGATATACTTTTCCAGTATCTTTCCTCTATGAAAGGCCATTATTTAAGGAAGTAACAGTGTATATATATGAAGCTGTTATTACCTTTTGTATCTTCCTCTTCTTCCTTTCTTTTCTCTTTATTTCTCTAAAAGCAAACAGTGCCACTGATATAACATTTCTTCTGTCTGTCCTTAAAATCAGGAATTGCATCTTCTTCGTCTATGTGCCGTGTCACTTCATGATCTAGGCCATTATGGCCTTCCACATCTCCCTATTAGCATTAACATATTATTATTATTATTATTATTATTATTATTATTATTATTATTATTATTGTCTCTTTCAACGTTTTACGCAGTTCTCAATGGTTTCTTGCTTAGTATTTATTTGTTTTTGTACAACTGCCCAAAAGAACATTTGCTGGCCAAAATTTCTATATATCAACTTTTCGTTTTCTAATATCATCAGTTGGTAGTTTAGGCGTTAGTACTGTCAAAAAGGCTGTATATATTAATTTTATTGTATGATATAAGTAATGACTTCATAATCTCTGTGTCGTTTAGTTTAAAATCCCGATATATATTTTACTTTCCGTTATCTGTTTCCAAAACTATCAATTTTTTTTTATATATGCGTTTCTTTACACATAAATGATTCTTTCACAATTAGTCTAGGCTTCTTCTTAAATTTACGTTATATATATATATATATATAAATTTAAACTTATTTATAAATGGATCTTTGTGTGTGTGTGTGTGTGTGTGTGTGTGTGTGTGTGTGTCTGCGTCTGTGTGTGAGTGTGTGTACGTTACCTATAGACTCCGAAACGGCTGAACCAATTTTCTTGAAAATTTACACAGTTGTACTATAAGCGTCTGCGACTGTTCTTAGCTAGGTTTTGTGTCGAGGTACCCCAGAAAAATATCAAAAATCGATAATCGAAAAAATCGGGTTATAGAAGGGGTGGTCCGATTTTAAGCAAATTTGATACACTCATAGACAAAGACATAAGAAACGATATTCAAAATTTGATATCGATACCAGGAAATCAAAACTTGACTTACATCCATTCATTTTTCTTTCAGTTTACGGTTTCGCTTTAACTGGAAACAACTGTTGCTTTTTAGTATTTCGTACCAACGTCCAAAGAGTCTGAGCTCCAGGACCATGGATTAGTTTTAAAGCTTTCATTACACCCGAGCAACTATACTGCTAGTACATATATATATATATATATAGCTTCCCATATATATAAGCTTATAAAACACGTAATGTACGATATATATTTATATACGTATATTGTTCGAATGGTTGTTGTATCCCAGGGTTGTAGTGAAGGCACGCCCTCACTCTCTATAAGACGCATTCATGGCATGCGTCTCAAATAGCCTATGTTTAGATTCAAGCAGGAGAAGAGGTGGTAGCTCTTAGCGCCATTTCTCTTGTTCTTCTTTAAGTGCCGTGCCGTGTCCTTTCAGGGCAGAGGCAATCATGGATTTCCACGTGTCTCTATCCTTTATTGCTCTTAATATTTTTCTCTTGGTATCTTTCCCAAACCCCGCTCCACCATCTTCTTGCTCAAGCCCATCAAGTAGGTCTCCCGCTGCTTTCCTTTACCTCTCTTTTCCTCTATCTGTCCTGTGAGTATTAGATTCTCCAAGCCCTCCTTTGTATCCCAAAAACCTCAATAGTCTTTTTCTAATATATGTTACCTTTTCGTTTGCTTTCTCTCCAAAACTTCGTCGTTGCTCTCATTTTTGGTCTATTTTATTCTCAGTATCCTTCTGTAGAACCACATTTCTGTTGCTTCGAGTGTCTCCTTTATCTTTGAGGGGATCGCACAGTATTTTCTGTCACATCCCAAACCCTACTCTGACATTCATTTGTTCAAATGTGTTCAAAATATGTCCCATGCTGCTTTCTCCGTCTCTTATTGCCCCTAGTCTAATAAACAGCGATTAACATACGTGCTAATTAACAAAGTGAAAAGCAGAATTCTAATATGATAGAAGGGTTCAGGTAATAAATTCGAGTACTTTTACACATTCGCCTTGATTTACATTTTTCCACTATCAATTATTGTAAATACTTTAAATTTTACATGTCCTCTTCTAATAGGCGTGTGGACGATTGGTTTGAACATCAGTGATTTGAATTTCACGAAGATGACTTGTTAATAATATTGTCCTGGTAATTGCGTACTTCACTGTTAAAACGTGCCCAAGTGAAGTTGTGTAGAAGAAATTGTGAGAAAACGGTCGATCCTCGTGTTTGCACGAAGTCGCAGGTGGACGTGACCGAGGGCTTCAAAAGTGTTCTTGTTTAACAACTGATCGCAGCAACAGTTGACATGTAACCGTAATTTCTATGCTAACAGTTTATTATCTCGTAGTTCTTGCTTGTGGAACTAGCTTTGAGCTTCTTGCTTTTCAGTCAACTTTGATAAAAAAAAATTTTAAAGTAAAGTTAATCGTCAACTTCTGTCTTCCTTTTTTATTCTTTCCTCACGTTAATAATTATATTTATTTTATCATATTCTTTTACACTTAGTAACCCTCTGCGCCATGAATTCAGAGTTAGCTGACCCATAAATAGTTATCGGGGACTGGCTGGCATCGAATGCAATGGAGTCTAATCTTACCGGCTATTTAACCCATAGATAGCTATGTAGGTCATTAAAGGTGTATGAAAAAGAATCTACAGAAATTTGAACTTAGACCGTCGATATTTACACCAATGATATGTTTTTGCCTCACTCTCACTCTCACTCTCTTCTCTCTCTCTCTCTCTCTCTGTCTCTCTCTCTCTCTCTCTCTCTATATATATATATATATAAAATGTGTGTGTGTGTGTGTGTGTGTGTGTGTGTGTGTGTGATTAAAGTCGAAATGAAAATTTACTTTGTTAATTTATATTGTCTTCTTACAGGTGCATGTTTTACATCTGAAATTTTAAACACACACGCAAGTGTGTATATATATATATATATATATATATATATATATATATATATATATATATATATATATATATATATATATATATATATATATATATATATATATATATATGGCATTGAGTTCCTTTCATGTTTAAAGGCAAACTTCAAGCTTGAAGATTGGGGTCAAGCATGAAAAGGGCTGTCACCACTGGGTATTGATTTCATTATCTACTTATATTTTTATATTGACATTCGCTCTACCTCCATATATTAAGCACTTTATTTTATACATATAGCATACCTAAAACTGTATTTTCATATATATATATATATGAAGATATTCATTTATCACGCAATTATATGTAGAAATTTATTTATCAGGCAATTTGTCACACATTTATCATTTTATCGTTTATGATATACAGATATTTATTTATCGCGCAAGATAAAGGTATACGCGCTGTTTTGTCAAATTTCAATCTTGGTTAGATGAGAATAACCTGTCCAATGTGCAGCTAGGATAATGGTATATAGAAGCCGTACGCTACTCAAAGAACACGTCCCCTTATTGTCCGTACCAACAACTTACAAAGGAACACAATTATTAGATTTGTGGTTTGCTTAATTAGAGGAGTTGGTGGAAGAACTATCCGTATTTACAGTCAACCATCTTCGGGCCAAGCTACTTTTTGTGTTGGATCCCAATCCAGCTTAGGCTTAAAATCATTGACTATTTCCATATAATCTACGCTCCTGGTTATGATGCGCCTGTAATGCGCTTCCACCTCTGTTCCTGCTTGAATCTGAACAAACCTGAAGCAAAACCTAAAATAAAAGGGTCGAAAAAAATACAGACATACAGGCACATAAATAGACACACACACAAACATCTTGTCTTTTATATATATATAAAATATATATAAAATATATATATATAAAATATATATATATTTATATATTTATATATATATATATATATATATATATATATATATATATATATATATATATATATATATAAATTATTATTTTTTTCAACTCACTGGCAGTAAAAATGTGCGTTTTGGGATGGAATCAACTGTCTTGAATATTGTTAAAAGTAAAACATTTTTTTTTGTTCGTTTTTGCCTAATTTTTGCTTAATTTTAAACTTTTCATGGCTAATTGAAGGATTGGTTTTGTTTTTTAGCAGAAATTTCTCAGCCTGGTGGATTTTTTCCCTAGTCTGTCAGTCAGTATCTTTCTTTTTTTCTTTTTTTTCCTGTTGGCCGACTGTATTTTAATTACCTTGGTATATAGGTCACTCTGGCTATTTAATTAACCCTCTCATGCCCAGCATTCTCTGGCCAAAAAGTTAAAAAAATATTTTTTTCAACTCACTGGCAGTAACAATGTGCGATTTGGGATGGAATCAACTGTCTTGAATATTGTTAAAAGTAAGCCATTTTTTTTCAGTTAGAGTAGGTAGACTAACCTATCACCCAATTCACATTCCAGCCACGTCTATTGAACAGGTGAAGAGGCTCATCCCTTCTTCCCTGTTTAGGATGTGGTTTCCGGCTTTCTCTTTTCCAATATTTTTACTCTTTTCTTTTTTTTTTCAATTGGAGTAGATAGACTAAACTATCGCCCGGTTCACAATACAGCTACGTCTATTGAACAGGTGAAGAGGCTCATCCCTTGTCCCCTGTTTAGGATGTTGTTTCCGGCTTTCTCTTTTCCAATCTTTTTACTCTTACGTAGCCCCCTGCGCACCGCCTTGCTCGGTGTGATATGATTATATATATATATATATATATATATATTATATATATATATATATATATATATATATATATATATATATATTATCGATTTCTTGCATTATTGTAAGAACTGCAACCTTGAAACTTCTGAATATCGTTTCTTATGTCCTCTGAGTAAATGGTATCATGGCTGAGACTAAGAACTACAATTATACCTACTTAGAGCCAAAGCCGAAGTAAAAACTAAAACAAAAGGTCTGAAAAAAATACAAGCATACAGGCAGATAAACAGACACAGACAAACATCTTGCATTATATATATATATTATCAATTTTCTGCACTATAGTAAGAACTGCAACCTTGAAACTTTTGAATATCGTTTCTTATGTCTTTGTCTATGAGTGTATCAAATTTGCTTAAAATCGGACCACTCCTTCTATAATAAATTTTCAAGAAAATCGGTTCAGCCGTTTCGGAGTCTATAGGTAACGTACACACACGCACGCACGCACGCACACGCGCGCGCGCGCTCACACACACACACACACACACACACAGTTCCATTGATAAATAAGTTTAGATTTAGATTTAGATACTGAGAATGACAATAGACAGAGCCAAGTGGAAGTTTATGTTCGCTTATATCTTGAAGGGACTTGGCACACGAAGAAGAAGTAGAATTCAGTATTTGGCATGTAAAGCGTACGAAAAAATATTAGGAAAAACGGGAAGAATAAACAAAGATCTTTATTCCGTGCCGGACTGAACCCAAAATCTAATCAGTTCGTGCCTGTCATGAGGTTAATCATCTCTGAATGTTTTACCCGAATCCATCCATAGGGTCTTGAGCTATCTTGATCCGGACAGAAAGACAAACAGACCAACGCTACCGAAGAACATACGTCCGTCTTAAAGGAATTTAATACCGAAGTCGACAGAGCTTAAATATAAGATAATACTAGCAGTATAGGCCGGCGTTGCTCGGGTGTAATGAAAGCCTTAAAACTAATCTATGAGCCTGAAGCTCAGACTCTTTGAACGTTCGTACGAAAGACTTAAAAACAATAGTTGTTTCCAGTTAAAGCGAAACCGTAGACTGAAAGAAAAATGAATGGATGTAAGTCAAATTTTGATTTCCTGGTATCAATTTTTTTCGTCGTAAACTGACATTTGAAAGCTAAATAAGTCCTATGAGTATATGGTATCATGGCTGAGACTAAGAACTACAATTATGCCCATTTAGAGCCACACCCGAAGCAAAAACTAAAATAAAAGGGATGAAAAACTGATTTTGATCAGACCCAGTAGGATATCGGGGTATCGATTTCCAATATCGGAGTCAAATAAGTCATCGAAGGATAGAACTGCAACCTTGAAACTTCTGAATATCTTCTTTTTTTTTTGTCTTTGTCTATGAGTGAATCAAATTTGATTAAAATCGGACCACTACTTCGATAACCCGATTTTTTAGATTATCGACTTTTGATATTTATCGGGGTACCTCGACACAAAACCTAGCTAAGAACACTCGCAGACGCTTATAGTACAACTGTGTAAATTTTCAAGAAAATCGGCTCAGCCGTTTCGGAGTCTATAGGTAACGGAAACGCACACACACAGACACACACACACACACAAACAGACAAAGTTCCATTTATAAATAAGTTTAGATAATTACAAATCAGCTACTCAGAGTTTTATACAAAGGCGATCATCAGGCGGGACACCAGAACAAAACTATCGTTTAAGTTATATAGTCTAGAGGTGGCAGATAACTCCTACAACGGATATATGATTTTAATTAAATATTTATTCGTATGCCGACCTGCCATAAGTTCGTTTCTCTTATTCAAAAACTGGGCTCCCATTCACTTCGGGATTATTAATTTTTCCATTAGGCATTAATTACAGCCTTTGCTTTGGTCAGTATTTTTATGTAATGGTAGACGCGTTTTTTCTGCTTTGAATCGTGTTCTGATAACAATTAGCAAGTTCCGTATTTACTGATCGTCAGATGCGTTTTGTGATTATAATATCGTCTTTTACAACTATGTATATTTATACATTATTTTCTGGATGAGGGCTGACCATAAATTATACAATATCTTCTTAGTACTTTCGGCTTCCGTACACAATTATCGAAGAATGTGTTTATGTATTAATAATATGATAAGAATGTGTCTACATTTTTTTTTGTGTGTGTGTTCTTGTGTTTTTTTTGTTTTTGTTTTTGGTGTGTGTGTTTTTCGCGTCATGTTACTAAATAATAATTTTAAAATCTCGCGTCATCACGCCTCAGTCAGTGGTGCACCAATTTCGGAACAAACATATTATATGCACTTAATAATTAGGCACAAATAAGACGAACTAAAAAAGTGACGTCGCAATATTTGAAAAATATTAATTTACATAACGCATGGAATAAATACAGACCTAAACAAATTTAAGCATTCTTGGTATAGTATTAATACATAAAAATTTAGGTAATGACTTACGGATGCCGAAAGCACTTCATAGATATCGAACAAGACATATTCAACCTCAGGCCGAAAAAAAGAATCGATTCAATTCAAAGCTAAAGAAAAAATCAATAGAAAATGACGCTTTTGTTATTTAACCACACACACACACACACACACACACACACACACATATATATATATATATATATATATATATATACTAGCAGTATAGCCCGGCCTTGCTTGGGTGTAGTGAAAGCTTCAAAACTAATCCATGGTCCTGGAGCGCAGACTCTTTGGACGTTGGCACGAAAGACTAAAAAGCAATAGTTGTTCCCAGTTAAAACGAAACCGTAGACTGAAAGAAAAATGAATGGATGTAAGTCAAATTTTAATTTCCTGGTATCGATATCAAATAAGTTTTTTTCGTCGTAAACTGAATTTTGAAGGCTAAATAAGTCCTCTGAGTAAATGGTATCATGGCTGAGACTAAGAACTACAATTATACCTACTTAGAGCCAAACCTGAAGCAAAAATTAAAATAAAAGGGCTGAAAAAATACAGACATACAGGCAGATTAACAAACACACACAAAAACATCTTGCCTTTTATATATATATATATATATATATATATATATATATATATATGTTATCGATTTTCTGCACTATTGTAAGAACTGCAACCTTGAAACTTCTGAATATCGTTTCTTATGTCTTTGTCTATGAGTATCAAATTTGATTAAAATCGGACCACTCCTTCTATAACACGATTTTTTCGATTATCGATTTTCGATATTTATCGGGGGTACTTCGACACAAAACCTAGCTAAGAACACTCGCAGACGCTTATAGTACAACTGTGTAAATTTTCAAAAAAATCGGTTCAGCCGTTTCAGAGTCTATAGGTAACGGACACACACAGACACACACACACAGAGACACACAGACAAAGTTCCATTTATAAATAAGTTTATATATATATATATATATATATATATATATATATATAAATTAGAGAAAATTTTCAAAATTCAAGTGTGTCGGATGCACATTTTGACATGAGATCTCTAACAGAGATTCCACGTCACCTTAGCAACATTATTCTGTTCCAAAATATTGGCTCTGTAATCTACATTGAGCTCTCCTCCTGCATCATTTGTGAATATTGAAATTTTTTAAATATTAATTAGGATCAGATTCTTGGAATTTACCTTCCCACTCTTCCACTTCGGATTAAAGAAAAAAAAAAATATATATATATATATATATAGGGAAGGTGTGGATGGAATAAATTTTCGTATCCAAAAAGACACTATTTTTAACAAAGTAGAACGAATAATATTTATTTCGAATTTATAACATAAATTTTTTATAATATCACTACAAAAGTAGCTATTTTGTTTCGACACTTCTGTTGTCTTATAAGTGATTGTGCTGATTTTGAGTTGAAGAGATTTAAAAAGGTTCAAAACCAACCAACTTTTCAACTCGAAATCAGCACCATCACTTAGTAAGACACAAAATAGCTACTTTTGTAGAGTTACTATAGCATATTTATAAATTATATATAGATATAGGTACAAAGAGCAGATTCATGCCGAAGTTTAAGCAGTGTTTGTTTGTTTGTTTGTTCATGTTCAAGATAGCTCAAAACCCGCTGGATGGATTTGGGGGATTAGAGATAATTAGCCTCATGACAGGCATGAATTGATGAATAAATAATATAAATAATATAACAAATAAAAAGTGAAAAGAGGGGTTGGGTTAGTGAGGGTCTAAGTATTTAGTCAAATATTTATTTCCATGTTTGCATGTTGGTCATTAATTCACTAACGACCTTAAACAACGCTAGTACCAAAAAAGAAATTCAGAATCAAAAAAGGGTCAATTCATAATATTCACATATGCACAGTGCATGAGTCGTACTTTAAACTTAGGATAATATGCATTTTCATTAATACGTGTTCTTGACAGGCTCCAAAGGAGAATCAGTAATGTGATTGGTACCGACTTGGCGGCTTGACTACAGCCACTTTCCCACCGACGAGAGTGGCTTCCATTTGTCTGTTCTATAAATACTTCCATGAGCTTGAGTTACAGGTGCCTCCGCAGCAGGTGTTTTACTCGTGCAACCAGACTGGCAACTGGGTCTCACCCATTCACAGTTAGATCAACCAAATGCAGACGACATTTCTACTCCTTCAGCTTCTTTTCCCGCACTTCCCGCCTGTGGAACTCGCTTCCTTATTCTTGCTTTCCTGACGGCTACAACCTCCAGGAATTTAAATGCAAGGTCAATTCTCATCTCTTAACTACTTGACCCTAGTTCTTTCCACACTGGTCTGTAGATCCTTTCCTTTATCTCACCTTCTCAACTGTCATCACACCTGTATTCCCATCCTTCTCTTGCTCCTGTCTAACTGGTTCGTCCTTCTCCTCATTCTCCTCTAATCCTTTTACTCTTATGTAGCCCCCTGCACATCAGTGGCGTTCCCGCCTTGTTCGGGGTGATATGTTTACAAAAAAATACAAAGTAGCTCTGTTACATTAGCACCTGAAAATATTTATATATCAATGTTTACCTGCGTGTATGCAGATATGTATACCTATTTACATCCATCCATATATATATATATATATATATATATATATATATATATATTTTCTAAACATATACTGTTAAATATAAGAGACAGTAAATGTCTGTTATGTCTAATCATGAGCTGTTCTAAACATCGTATTTTGCTTTAATTTCAGTTGAAAATAAACACAAAATTCTCCAACATTTGAAACTTTTTATTAAGCTTAGAACCAACTTAATAAAAAATTATCCAAGTGTTGAAGAATTTTTGTCTCTATTTTCAACTGAAATTAAAGCCAAAATACGATGTTTAGAACGGCTCATGATTAAACATAATAGACATTCATTGTGTCTTATATTTAACCGTATATGTTTAGAAAATTATCTGCTGCCTCGATACACTATATGTATATATATATATATATATATATATATGTGTGTGTGTGTGTGTGTCTGTGTGTGTGTGTATTTAAATGAAGAAGACAAAAAGAAAAGTATCTTTTTCTCAGATTATAACTGACTATACTTTTGCATAAGCGTGTGTGTGTGTGTGTGTGTGTGTGTGTGTGTGTGTGTGTGTGTTTACAGAAAGACTGAAACGTGTGTTGGTACAAAAATCACACGATATGCAGAGAGTCTCAATATTACATGGAGGCACAAAACAAGCATTTGCAATGCAGCGTTGATTCATATATCCATACACTCTCTACAAACGCTCTATCTCCGATTTTAAACAAATATTCATATTTTAAACAATTATCAAATTAATTCACGTGTATGTACGGATAAGCCATAGCTAAATTAGTCCAATGACACTTTTAGATGTTTCTAATGGCTAATTGTGGTTATGCGTTCATAAATGCAGTTGTTTAAATGAGTGAACGAATCTGACTTTAGCAGATCTTTGATCTTTGATCTTGGGTGCGTGGTTTCATTTTTTTTCCTTTTTCTTGGTGCGGCGGCTGCTGGTTCTCATCTAAGTCTGTGAAGACGCACTTCGACGCGTGTAGTTCAACGTCGTTGTCTCTTTGGCTGTAGCGGGAAAAAAAATCGGCGCCCGTACAAGGCTACCCGCTGTTAGGCAATAAATCAGCTAGGATGATATTTTGCGTTAAGTTGCATTAAGTATTGTTTTTGGTTTTATGTGTTCTTTTTTTGTTTTGTTTTTTTTTATTTGTTATTTGTATTTTTTTTTTTTACTGAGATCTCTACGACGTCTGACACTGAATCAAGTTATCAAAAAAAAAAAAAAAGAAAAAGAAAATGTTTAATAGTTTTAGATCAATTCTTCCTCGTTTCGCACCCATCCTGGTGAATATGAAATACCAATTCTTCTTAAACACATATTTTTCTTAAACTTTTATCAGAAATTGTAAAACATGGTTTTATTTGCTTTTTGTAAAAGTAGTGATTTATTTTTTTTACTTTTTATTCTTTATTTTCTTTCTTTTTTTTCTTTTAATGATATGGGACCATGGATTTTCACTGTTTTCTTTTTATCTATGAAGATATCTGAATGCTTTTCCGTTGCATTCTTCACTGTTTTGAATTAAGATTTGTCTTTCTCTGAAATTGGTTCCCAGTCAAATCTCTAGTCTATTCTTCTATTTAATCCATGCAAGACAGGAAGAAAGAATTGATTTAAAAATATTTATTAGGAAAAAGATGCATTCAAAAGCTAAGCAGAGTACTAAGAAATAGGAAAACGTAGCTAGAAACACGGGAAAGAATATTAAACTGTTACATGATATATGTCTTTTGTACCGCAGTGAAAGCTGGACAATCTCCTAAAAGATGAAGAAGGGACTGGAAGCAACAGAAATCTGGTCCTACAGACCGATGTTTAGTATGCCATGGTCCGAAAATGTGAGCAATTACTGATATTTAGAGACGATGCTTATACTAAATATCAGGAAGCAGTAGTTTAAGTTTTTAGGTCACATAATGGGGAAAGACGGTTTAAAAATCTGACCCTCGCAAGATAAATTGAAGGCAAGAATGACAGAAAGAAACAATAGGTTGTGGTGATACCGAGCAAAAGCGATGAACCGGATGTTTGCTCTCTCACGACAAAAAGGCAAATGACCAAAAGTCGTCTGTGCGCAGGTGTATCCGCGCAGATGTTCCGGTTGAAAAATAAAAATTAATCAAATATTAAATTTCCATTTCGCGAGCCTACGTGAATTTTATTTATCAGCCAATGGGAAGCCCAGAACCAAATACAAGTGGTTCAGACTCTTTCACTGTCAACTCTCTGCTTCCAGACGGAGAGGGACCCAAATGGGGCTCCGGCAAAGGGTAGAGTATCGTCTGGGGTGAATAGACAAGACCCCAACCGAGCCTTAAGCTGGGTGTACGGGATATTTTGGGCTGAGCTTAAGGGCCTGTAGTCCCCACTTTAATTGTCATTGTGTCACGTCTGCCTTGGTGGTAAGGTGGTAACTACCAAGCGTACCGTGATTGCAGGTGATTCAAACACTTTCTTTGTCAACTCTATGCACCCGACCAGAGAGGGACCCAGACGGAGCTACGTCGAAGGGTAGAATCTCATTTGGGGTGAGCAGAGAAAAGCCCGACTCAGCCTTAAGCTGGATCTACGGGATTTTTTTTTTTTTTTTTTTTTGCTGAGATTAAGGGCTCGGAATCCCCTCTTTAATTGACCTTGCGTCGCATCCACCTTGGTGAGAAAGTCGTAAATCCCTAGTAGGGTAGAGTGATCATACTGATCCATACTCTCTCTCTCTCTCTCTCTCTCTCTCTCTCTCTCTCTCTCTCTCTCTTTTGTTCAACTCCCTGCCTCCGGGTGGAGAGAAACCCAAACGAAGCTGCGTTGAATGGTAGAGTCTTGTCTATGATAAATAAACAAGAGCTTGATCTAGCCTGAAGCTGGGTTTTCGAGATATTTTTGGCTGAGCTCGGAAACCTCACATTAATTGACCTTGTGTCGCATCCTCCTTGGTAGGGAAGTGGTAAAAACCTAGAGTAGAAGGGTTATACGTGATCCAAGCTCTCTTATGGACTACTTTCTTCTTCCGAGCGGAGAGAGACCCAGGCAAAACTGCATGAAAGGGTAGATTCTCGTCTGGGTTGAGCCCTACCTACGAAGGGTCTACGGGATATTTTTGCCTGAGATTAAGTGGTTAGAATCCCTATTTTAATTGATTTTGTGGTTCATCCGCCTTGGGGATCTGCTCTAGTGGGGGAGGTGGTAAATACAAAGAGTTGAGTAATTATACTAACTAGCAGTTCACTAGCTGCGTATTATTGATATACTATTATTCCCAACCTCTGTTTTAATCTTTACTCACGCAACATAATTAATGTCAATCAAATTAGGACACATAAGAAGAAAAGAAAATGCGGAAAATTTCACATATCGAAAACAATAGGAATAGAAGTAAACTGTTACAAGTGCAAGAAGAATGAAGTAGAGATGTTTTCATGAATACTTCAATTTTAACCCCTTCAAACATTAGTCAGTCTTATATCTACCCCCATATCCTCATAATGTTTTCTTACTTCCTTCTCTTACAATAATATAACAGACTTCGTTCGGTAATCCAATATCAGGAGGTGCACTTGATCTATGTATTTGGTTGGTTGATGCAGTTTATCATTCTCCCCAAGTGTATTTGGCCATTATTAGGAAAGAAATTGCCATTGATACACAACTGTCTTCCTTACAAAAGCGAGGCATTTTCTCGCCAGATCAAATTAGAACATCAATGTGCTTAATGTAGAAACTAAATTCTTTACAATGTCAGTAATCCTTGCCTTGAAATACTATTTGTTTTAAATCTTGGAATTATTTCCAAATTTTGTTTTTATCTTGGTTGATATATATATATATATATATATATATATATATATATATATAGGTACCTTCACTTTTCCGTATTTTTGATATCTGATTTTAAAATGAAATTTTTAAAATTAAAAAACATTACGCTATGCTATTTTTCCCGTGAAACGTTTCAACCAAGTACCTTCTGGTCACCTTTGGGTGTCCTTCGGGACGGTGGCGTAGCGGATATAATAGTTGGTTATACTTGTGTTAGTAGCGTTAAGTGGTCACGAGTTCGATCCTTGAACTTGGTAGTGACGAACATAAATCCAACATTGGTTTCACAGGATATTTCGCAATAATCAACGAGATAATCCACATCAGCCAATCTATGGACATCTGATGATGACCAGAGGATATTTGGTCGAAACGTTGTGTTTATTATGACACCTATATCAACCAAGATGAAAACAAAAGTTCGAAATAATTCCAAGATTATTGAAAATTATTCATCTCGGAAATAAATACAAAATATTTTTTTAATTCAAAAAGCTCCATTTTTATTTTAATCATATCACCCCAAGCAAGGCGGTAACGCCACTGATGCGCAGGGGACTACGTAAGAGTAAAAAGATTGGAAAAAAGAAAGCCGGAAACCACATCCTAAACAGGAATCAAGGGATGAGCCTCTTCACCCGTTCAATAGACATGGGTGGAGTGTGTGTGAACCGGGCGATAGTTTAGTCTGTCTACTCCAATTGAAAAAGAAAAAAAAGAGTAAAAAGATTGGAAAAGAGAAAGCCGGAAACCACATCCTAAACAGGAAACAAGGGATGAGCCTCTTCACCTGTTCAATAGACGTGGGTGGAGTGTGAACCGGGCGATAGTTTAGTCTGTCTACTCCAATTGAAAAAGAAAAAAAATAGAGTAAAAAGATTGGGAAAAAGAAAGCCGGAAACCACATTATTCATAAGAACTGTTTTTGAAAAAATGCCTTTTGTTGGGTGTTTTTGTTTACTCTCAAACGCTTTGATTTATATAGTGGGATGCTTATCTAAAAACAGTTTGATCTTTTATCACATATGTTGGATAAGAAAAAAAACTTGTCAGGACGTGGTATCCACTATATAGGACAAATAAAATTGTAACATTAACCCACGGTGAGTCACTCAGTTAATTGCCATACGTGATACACGCTTGGGCGATCATGTCTCGAAAGAGACGTGACTGACTAGGCAGGAGATTTTCCCACAGTAGGCAGAAGATTTTCCCACATTCTGCGGTAGACCGGTTGCTAACCAAGGCTATAGATGGAGGGAGGAGAGATGGATTAATACTTTTCACAAGGTTATTTGTGTGTAAGTGAATTAAATAAATTCGATTGGAATTCGAACTCGGCTCTCCGATTTCTCATTCCGAGCCGATATCCATAACACAACAACGAAAAACCCAGTTGGAAAGGCTGCTTGACATTTTTAAACATTTTTTAGCAGCCTTGCTAAATTAGATGCTAACTTATACACTGAATTTTTAGCATTTCGCTTCAGTGTAAATAATCCTTGTGATTGTCTGCGTGATTTCCTTTTATTACGGTTTGTCAACCTTTGACAAATTATTTAAAGACAGAGAATATTTTTTAGATTGTAAGATTTTTTGGAGATGATTTACTGGTGAAATTCCTACTAATTAACCCATAGTTTGGGAAAGAAGAAGTGGTTCCAAGGGTATTTGTGCGTAAGCAAATAAAGAACCCATCTGGAATTGAAATGCGCCTCTCTGCTTTGCAATACCGAGCAGTTATCTATTACATCTCCGCACATACAAGCTTATAGCACCTTGTGTACCTAAGAGGCCACCCATATAGCTACATACCATGCCTGACTTGGCTTAACTTTTTGTGATCGTACGAGAACCTGTGTTTCAATGTGATATGGTCGGAATCCAAATAGCCCTTCTCATACGTTGCTCCTAAAATACTAGTAAAATCTACATAATTTACCTGGTTACTGATGATTGTTTTTGTGTTCAAAATAATAAATTGCCGGCATTAAATAACCCATAAAGGTTGATATGACGCTAAACAAAGTCACCCAACAGCCAACCAACTAAATACACGGCTCAAGCCTATTCTTTGTTCACTCTCATCAATACTTATACTCAGTCAGTTAAGTGCTATACGCGATACAACCTTGGGCGATCATGTCTCGAAAGAGACATAACACGATGATTGTTTGTCAGTCTTACGGAAGAGAGCTATGGAATAAGGAAATATTTCCCTCGTTATGGGCATTATAATATCAGTGATATAATAACACCTTATTTCACTGACGGAACAAAATGGTTGAAAGTAAAATGGCTCGGAAATACTTTTATACCCGCTAAGCCATACACAATACTATATATGCAAATATACAGGTGTCCCACGCAGAAAAAATATATCACCTCTATCTTCAGAGCAAAGCGGGGTAAGGAGAAACAAAAATGTAGGGTCTTACTCCTGTATCTTAAGATACCATGTTTAGAACGCCATATCCAAATGGGCCGGATTCATCCCAGATTCTCTTATTTTTTTATTTTCTTTTTTAATCATTTCACCCCGAGCAAGGCAGAAATGCCACTGATGTGCAGGGGTCTACATAACTGTAAAAAGATTAATTAGAAAAGAGTGAGGAGTACAAACTAGTTAGAAAGGAGCAATAGAAAGCTGAGAATGCAGGTGCGATGACAGATACATAGGTGGAGAGAAAGGGGAGGTTATACGGGGGTGGGGAGAGAGCTAGAGTCCAGTGGTTAGTAGATGAGCATTGACATTGCATTTAAATTTCTTGAGGTTGTAGCCGTCAGGAAAGCAAGAATATGGGAGCGAGTTCCACAGGCGGGAAACGGAAAACAGTGAGTCTTGGGTTTTCCCAAATTGAGGACTGTGAGTCTGACTTTCTTTCTATATCTGGCAAAGATATGTTCCCAAGAGGGAAACGGCGCAATAGACTTGTAAGCTACTAGCGAGGCAGATTTAAGGGGGTGCCAAAAAAGCAAACTTTCGGTTTGACTGCTGTAAACAAAACTGAAATTGACAGCAATTTTCATCAATGCATGGAGTGATGTTTCTAAACGGATATCATGTGACATACCTGAAGTATCTTCAGCACCTTCTGTATTCCTACACCAAGGATTAGCGCCAGGAGATTGATCATTTTTTAAAAGGGCGAAATGCGACCCATCAGTAAACACTAACGAAATAGATCAACGATTTTCAAATGTTCTTATTTCACACATCTTTTTTTTGCAAACTACCATCCGCCCGTGTACTGAATACTGCTGCCACATCTGGTCGGGTGACCCTGCTATTCTCCTCGGGATTCTTGACAAAATACAACGGAGAATCTGTAATGTGATCGATGCCGATTGGGCTGACCGGCTGCAGTCTCTCTCTCACCGGCGTGATGTGGCTTCACCGTGCCTCTTCTATAAATACTTTCACGGCTTCTGCTCCGATGAACTTAGTTCACTGATGCCCCCTAAGTATGAATTTGCAAGATATACTAGATTAGCAACTAGGTCCCACCCTTTTACAGTGAAACAGATAAAATGTAACCGCAATTTCTACTCTAACAGCTTCTTTTCTCGCACTTCCCGCCTGTGGAATTCTCTTCCATATACTTGCTTCCCCGACAGCTACAATCTCTAGGAATTTAAATGTAAGGCCAATAGACACCTATCACACTAACTAGCATCCATTACCTTAAACACTCTTCCCATTTACCCAACCCCAACCTCGGTATCCTCATCCATTTACCACCCTCCTTCCAATATTCCTATAACTAACCACTCTTTCTCATCACTTTCCCCTATATAACCCCCTGTGCAATAGTGGCATTGGAATGCCTTGCTTGGGGTGAAATGATTAAAAAAAAAAAAAACGTTTAATTTAGTGTTTATACTTAAGTTTAAAACACTTCAAATACCTCTGTGTATGAATCAGTTGTACCAAATTTTGTATAAGTAAGGATGTGCGTTGTGGTGCAGTGGCTCGGAACGAAATCGGAGGGGCCGAATTCGAATTCCAGTTGAGTTCCTTGCATTCACATAGGCGCAAATGCCCTTGGGAAAGGTAATAATCCGTCTCTTTCCTCCAGGTATGGATTAAAAAACAGGACAGATTGGGTTCTATAGCCTTGGTTGCAACCAGTCTACCAGAAAACTCGCATAAAAGTAATGTCAACCTACTGCGGGATAATCTCCTGCCCAGTCAGTTATGTCTCTTTCGAGACATGATCGCCCAAGGTTGTATCGCGTATAGCACTTAACTGACTGAGTATAAGTATTGATGAGAGTGAACAAAGAATAGGCTTGAGCCGTGTATTTAGTTGGTTGGCTGTTGGGTGACTTTGTTTAGCGTCATATCAACCTTTATGGGTTATTTAATGCCGGCAATTCATTATTTTGAACACAATTTTATAACCACACCCTCATTCGTTGTTTTTCGACAGGCCATATTTCTATTCGTAACAAAAGGCAATGCAAATAAGACGACGAATAAAATTATCCGAAAAGTAATAATAATGAAAATACAACGACTATTTTCGCCACTGTTTGTTGGGGCAATTAAGAAAGGGGCAAGTAACTCTGATTGTTATGGCGGTGTTAACTATTCATCATACACGCATCGTATGCAAAAAAAAAAAAAAAAATTCATTAACAATTTATCCCGGTCCCAAAATGCCATATATGTTTAAATCAAACATACATATATTATAATGATACGATAATGACCGATGAACTAAAATCGATATCACATATAACTCGAAGAGAAAATAATGACATAGTATGCTGACGTTCCATACTATTTAACACAAAAGGATACAAAAGAAAAGGCTATCAATTCCGGAAAGATGGATATTTTCACCAAATTCTGAGTGTTTATACTCTGATTATTGCAGAGATAGATAGATAGATAAATAGATAGATAGATAGATAGATAGATAGATAGATATTGAGCTGAATTAGATAGATAGATAGATAGATAGATAGATAGATAGATAGATAGATAGATAGTAATTCCCTTCCACATACTTGTTTCCCTGACGGCTACAATCTTCAAGAGTTTAAATGTAAGGTCAATAGACACCTCCTAATATACTAATTCGCACCTATTCTCTCAAACACTCTTCCCATCTACCCAACCCTCATCCTCGGTATCCTTACCCGTCTATCACTCTCCTTCTTACATTTCCTATATCTAACCACTCTTTCTCGTCACATCCCCTGATGTAACCCCCTGCGCAATAGTGGCAGTGGAACGCCTTGCTTGGGGTGAAATGATTAAAAAACGATAGATAGATAGATATTGAGCTGAATGAGATAGATACATAGATAGATAGAGAGAGAGAGAGAGAGTAGATTAAATTAGATTAGATTAGTAATGGATATTTTATTTGAATAACAAATTTACATAGATAAAAATATTAACTAAACTTAGTCTTGGTACATGGTATCTACTGAGGATCGAACTCACAACACTGCAGTAAAAAATGTTTGATTGGCTAGCTAATGATTACCCCAAATCAAGACGTCCTGATAGACAGATAGAAATGAGTGACACATAAATAGATATTTAGATAGATAGATAGATACGAGCATACTAATAGATATTATAGTTGTACTGTTGAAATAGTTAAATGTATCCGTAAGTTCTATTCTGAGATTTCCTTTTTTTCGTACTTCTCATCTGTGGAATTCTCTAGTGGTTTCTTTCTTCTCTGTCATCTCGTTAAAAATTTAAATCGTCTTCTTCTGTCACCCTTTTTATATCTTTTGTTGTCCTTTCTCCTCGCGAACGTCTTCAACTTCATGCACATTAAACCTTTGTGTATTAGTGTAATTATCGCCTTGCTTAAATAATTTTAAAAAATATATGAACAAATTAATGGACAAACTTAGATAGATAGATAGATAGATAGATAGATAGATAGATAGATAGATAGATAGATATGAACAGGCTGATAGATAGATAGATAGATAGATAGATAGATAGATAGATAGATAGATAGATAGATAGATAGATATGAACAGGCTGAGATAGATAGATAGATAGATAGATAGATAGATATGAACATACTAAGATAGATAGATAGATAGATAGATAGATAGATAGATAGATAGATAGATAGATAGATATGAACATACTAAGATAGATAGATAGATAGATAGATAGATAGATAGATAGATAGATAGATAGATATGATATGAATAGATAAGATAGATAGATAGATAGATAGATAGATAGATAGATAGATAGATATGAACATACAATAGATAGATAGATAGATAGATAGATAGATAGATAGATAGATAGATAGATAGAAAGAAACGAACCAACTGTAATAGATCTGAACAGAATTAGAAAGCTATGAAGAGGCAAGTACAACAATCCAACAGCAATTATTGTGCGAGAAAACCAAAACGATGGGAAAAAGATGAGCTGGAAGCTGATTGGATGACATTCAATCACCTGACAACATTCCTCTCTCTCTCCTTCTCTTTATATATATTTCTATCTCTCTCGTTCCCATGTCTCTGTGACGCGACCGATTATGTTGCCCTCAACGCAAATAGGACTTCGACTTTATTTCTTTTCGCTTCTTCCTGCTTTTCTTTCTTTTCTTTTCTTTTTTCTTTTTCTTTGCCGACACTTTCACTCTCAGTACTTCCCAGATATCATAGTGTCTAGACATGCATATTAGTTGGCAAAGACCTGAATATGCATACATTTCCGGAGAGACACTTGAAGCTCCTCATTTTCTTGTGAAGACAGACAAGTGTATACACACATTCAAGCAAGCAGTAATGATAATCTTTGACACATATCCACGCCATTATGGGCTGTTACGCGTTGGGCACCCATAAGTAATACCAAATTGTTTATTAAAGAAATTCTCGAATTTCGGTGATGCATTATTTTCATAATTCTTAAGAGTTTATTTTATTTTATAGTATTTTATATTACATCTAGCATAATTCTGCTTATCTCTTCATTAGTTCCTTAGTTCGCACGACCGTTACGCCATGCCAATATTTTATTTTTAATAGCCTATTTCGTTTTAACCGCGTGGAAAAACGGAACTGATGTATCAGAGACGCTACTTGATTTCAGTGAGAAAATTAAAGAACGAACGAAAGAGAGGAAGAAAGAAAGAAAGCAAAAAAAAAAGATAGATAGATAGATAGATAGATAGATAGATATGAACAGGCTGAGATAGATAGATAGATAGATAGATAGATAGATAGATATGAACAGGCTGAGATCGATAGATAGATAGATAGATAGATAGATAGATAGATAGATAGATAGATAGATAGATATGAACAGGCTGAGATAGATAGATAGATAGATAGATAGATAGATAGATAGATAGATAGAAGTGTTTAACGTCTGCTTCAGTGAAATGGAAATGCCATTCATTTAAAAATGTTTCATTTGTACTTCTTAAAATAACGACCAGCATTCATATTAATGATCGTTATTAATAAGGTTTTGTTTACGTGATGGGGATTTTCTCACAGTCCTTGTCACTGTAAGAGAGCACTGAGTTGTTCCAAGAGGAACTGTTTCGACATATTGCTAGCACGATGTCACACATAATAGAGGATTTCTCTTTGTTCAAATTGTTGATTATTCCAGATTATATCTTCTCTCTCACAACGTTCAACTGAGCCCATCTCAGTATGATGGCTGTTTCAATTACAAATTGGATGAAGGTGTTGAAGCAATATATACACTACCGGCCATAATTATTAGCCCCCTCCCCCAGTTTTTTTTTTAAAGAAATGATAGACTAAACTATCGCCCGGTTCACACTCTACCCACGTCTACTGAACAGGTGAAGAGGCTCATCCCTTGTTTCCTGTTTAGGATGTGGTTTCCGGTTTTTCTCTTTTCCAATCTTTTCACTCTTAAGTAGCCCCCTGCGCATGAGTGGCGTTTTCGCCTTGCTTTGGGTGATATGATTTTAAAAAAAAGTGGATAATTCTAAATGAAAATAGCATAGTTCTTTTGTTATTATTACTTAGCAAAATTTTACGAGGAAGCAAAGATGAGCTCATCCGAATCCCCCTAAATTATCTTCATTCTTTCATTGATGAAACTGCAATATAGATAATTATTAAATATTTATAAATTCATTTGATGCACATGTTATTGTGCAGTATTAACAAAAGAACCATTTTATTTTCATTTAGAATTATTTTCTTGGCAATAAATACTAACAAATATTATGAAGTACATCATTTTTTTAAACACTTGGGTGGCCTAATAATTATAGCCGGTAGTGTATATGCCAGCAACCGCGAGTAGGACAAACATTCAGATATGAGCGGGCACTGTTAATACTATTTTCTATATTATAATTCTGCTTGTCGCTTCCGTCGTTAGATAGTTACTTAGTTTGCACGGCCCTTATGCCCTGCCAATACCTCATAAATAATAAACTATTCCCTTTTTACGGTGGTGATATATCGAAGACGATATTTGTGTTCAGCTAGAAAATTAAAGAAAGAAACAATCAAAAAAAAAAGAATGAAAGAAAGTAGTGTTTAACGTCTCTTGACAATACCTCATAAATAATGGACTATTTTGCTTTGTTTACGTAGAAAAACAGAGATACTCTACCCGATTTCAGGGAGAACAAAATTAAAGAAACATAAAAAGAAAGCAGGGTAGGTAAAAATGTTTAACGTCTGCTTCAGTGAAATGGAAATGTTTTTAATTTAAAGTGTTTGCATTTGTACTCCCTTGCTTATGAATAAATGCATTAATAAAAATGTTTGAAAGACAGGTTTTTGGCTAGCTATTATTATTATTATTATTATTATTATTATTATTATTATGATTATTGTGTGTGGTATCGTCTTGTCAGAGATTAATTTTAAGTGCCTAATTACCAAGTCCCCTCCAGGATCTATGAGTAGAAAGGGCAAAGGGTAGGAGAGTTATCTATATACATACGAGATGTTTCATCTAGGTGGAGAAGGTCTTCTGAATGATAAGCACAGTTCCGCACCAGGTAATCTTTTGTAGCTCTGAGGTACTGATGAGTTCAGGAATTTTTCTCACGTGACTTTTTGGTACTCTTTTTTATCATATCGCAACAATGATAACATTAGTTTCAAGTTTCCACATTTTTGTTACTTCAGATTCGCAGTTTCTTATAATTTGACAGCTTTTTAAAATATAATAATAATAATAAAAATGACAATAATAATAATAATAATAATAAGAAGAAGAAGAAGAAGAAGAAGAAGAAGAAGGCAGTAAATACAAACAAAAAATACAAACAAGAATTACAGTTAGTAGCTTCTGTAGAAAAGCAAAACAGTAGCCAAGAACCAACTATTGCGGCAAAAAATATGAAAATGAAAGCCAAAGATAAAGCTCTTAAAAAGATGAAACAGCGCTGGCAAGACAAACCTCTGCATGGCCAATATCCAGAACGTGCCAATAAATCCAATGTTGACAAAGTTAATACTCATCGATGGTTACGTGCATCTGGATTAAAGTCTGAAACTGAAGGCTTTATTCTTGCAGCACAAGACCAAAGTCTTTTCACTAGAAACTTTCAGGCAAATATTATGCATAATAATATGGATCCAAAATGCAGGTTTTGTGATAAACACCAAGAAACAATAGACCACCTAATCTCAGGCTGTTCTGTGCTTGCCCCAAACGAATATAAAAATCGCCACGATAGAGTTGGGCAATATTTACATTGGGCAATGTGCAAACATTATGGAAAAGCTGTAAACAAACACTGGTATGAACATCATCCAGCACCGGTTACAGAAATAGAAGATGTAACCATTCTATGGGATTACACCATCTACACAGACAGAAAAATTGAAGCAAACAGGCCAGACATTATTGTTAAAAACCAGAAGGAGAAAACTTGTCTATTAATTGATATGGCTTGTCCAGCGGATTGTAACATAGCAATCAAGGAATTTGAAAAACTGTCAAAATATAAAGACCTGGAAATTGAAATAGAAAAAATGTGGAAATTGAAAACAAGAGTTGTGCCAGTGATAGTAGGTGCACTTGGAATGATAAAAAATGGAACAAAACAACACATTGAAAGAATCCCTGGAAACCCCAGCTTAAGAGACATACAAAAAATTGTCTTATTAAGTACAGCCCACACACTAAGGAAAACTTTATCTATGTAATGCTGAGGATGATAGGGAAGATAGAAAAACATGAAATGGAGCCATAACAACACGCCACTACCTGCCTTAGGTCTCCCCGCAGACTTGGTTGGTAGTGAGACCAAAGCAGAAATCGAAATATAATGAAAAATGACATAATAATAATAATAATAATAATTATTATTATTATTATTATTATTATTATTATTATTATTATAAATGTACTTTTAGCTATCTTCTCCCGGGGCCCAGCTTATTTCAGACAATAATTAATCATTTGAACGCACTCGTCCAAAAAATACACGCTACGCATATATTCAGACAAATATAAACATATTATTATTATTATTATTTAATATTCTATATAACCAACATGGATTAGGAATACAATATCATCAGACGAAATTTGAACTCGTATTTTTCATCCTTGGAAGCCCCTCTAGCTCCTCACCAATTGAAATACCGAGAACTACTAGTTGAAATTTAATCGTCTCGCCACGCCCTCACTCGTTGTATTTTCGGCACGCCCTATTTCTGTTGGTAGAAAAAAGGCAATGAAAATAAGACGAAGGATAAAATTATTCAAAATGTAATAAAAATGAAAATGGAACGAATTCTAAATACTTTCATCCATATTTGTTAGAAGAGTTTTAAAAAAAAGAGCAAGTAACTCTGATTATTTTTCGGTGATAACTATTCATCATACACACATTGTATACAAAACCATTGCTTTCCTTAACAGTTCATCCGATTCAAAAATATATATCTTGCTTAAATCAAACATACATACATGATAATGATGCAATAATGTCCAGTGATGTCATTATCGCACAAGAAGTAGTAGCACAATGCGGTATACGAGCAGAAACATTATTCAATGGTCTGATTTAAAATCCAAAAGACTGACTACTCCATTATATATATATATATATATATATATATATATATATATATATGTGTGTGTGTGCGTGTGTGTGTGTGTGCGTGTGTGTGTGTGCTATATATATATATATATATATATATATATATATATATATATATATATATGAGAAAAATGAATTATTTGTGTAAAATCCTTTATACAATAAAGACGGAAGCTGATGATGGTTCGCCTGAAATAGGCCTATACTTCCAATTTACCATGAAATAATGTGTCTGCCTTAATTTTTCTTATATTTGCTATTTATGCGTTTATATACATATATATTTGGAGCTCTCTTAGAGAGTTATCCTACAAATGTATGTAGAGGATACTCCTTTGGATCCTTCTATACCCACACTGCATGCTGATATATATATATATATATATATATATATATATATATATATATAAAGAAAAAAACGAAACTTATTACGCTTAGGCCTCTGGTGAACTTTGTCAGGGCAAATGTAAGGATTTTACTTTGCAACGAGAATTCATAAACGAAAGTAACAATGTCGTTAGATTTTCAAATTTTTCGCATTTAAGAACGCTTATAAATCTACCTCGGACTAATTGAAAAGTCTATGTATATAGGATGTTAAGTCATGTAATTTAATGGCTAAGATATGTACAGTGGTGCTACTTACCATGACATTTCCATATTGCTTTCCTATAATGTGGCACGTTACTGACAGACAATATGGCTTCCGCTTTGCCAGGTCCACGGCCGACTTGCTAACAACCGTAACGGAGTACATGCTCCAGGCCCTTGATGAGTCTGACGAGGCTCGCGCGGTTGCTCTGGACATCTCTAAGGCTTTCGACAGGGTTTAGTACTCTGGCCTCCTATGCAAGCAACGGGGTTACGGTATTACCGGTCGCCTGCTTGACCTAATCCAATCTTTCTTAAATAACCGCAAAATAAAGGTTATTTTGAATGGGCGTGCCTCTTAATCCTACAGCACGAATGCTGGTGTCCCACAGGCCTCTATCCTGGGCCCGACGCTCTTCCTTATTTTCATCAACGACCTCCCAGATGAGATCAAGTCCCAAGTAGGCATCTACGCAGATGACACTGCAATATACTCCCGCACCAGTAAGAAACCTCTCGTGGCAGACAGACATAATCTCGCTGCTGACCTTGAACGGGATCTACTCTCTGTGGTGAATTGGGGCAAGAAGTGGCTTGTCAACTTCAATGCTTCTAAGACCAAGCTGTTGTCTGTCAACCATCACAGGCAACCTCTCCTGCCTCCCATAAGCATGGACCAAGCGAGTCTCCCTGGGAGCAACACACTACGCCTCCTCGGCCTTACCCTCTCCTCAGACCTCAAATGGAACCACTATGTTGAATCCATAGCAAAATCTACTGCTAAGAAGGTTGGGTCACTATGTCGATCCAGGATGTTTTTGCCACCTGAGTCCATCCTGCATATATACAAGTGAACCATCCGTCCGTGCATGGAGTACTGCTGCCATTTATGGTCAGGTGCCCCTGCCGTTCTCCTCAGTGTTCTTGACAGGCTCCAAAGGAGAGTCTGTAATGTGATAGGTACTGCTCTGGCGGCTCGACTGCAGCCACTTCCCCACCGTCGAAATGTGGCCTCCCTTTGATTGTTCTATAAATACTTTCATGGCTTCTGCTCGGACGAACTTAAGTCACTGGTGCCTCCTCAACAGGTGTTTACTCGTACAACCAGACTGGCAACTGGGTCCCACCCATTGACAGTCAGGTTAGCCAAATGCAGACGACAATTCTACTCTTGCAGCTTCTTCTCTCGCACTTCCCGCCTGTGGAACTCGCTCCCATATTCTTGCTTTCCTGATGGCTACAACCTCCAGAAATTTAAATGTAATGTCAATACTCATCTACTAACCACTGGACTCTAGCTCTTTCCCCAACTCCGTATATCCTTCTCTTTCTCTCCACCTATGTATCTGTCATCGCACCTGCATTCTCAGCTTTCTATTGCTCCTTTCTAACTAGTTTGTACTCCTCACTCTTTTCTAATTAATCTTTTTACAGTTATGTAGCCCCCCGCTCATCGGTGGCATTTCTGCCTTGCTCGGGGTGAAATGATTAAATATATATAGTTATTATGAATTATTCACGGCTCTATATATTATATATTGAGCACTGTTTTAAATTAATATTTTAGACGGTGTAAAAAAATTTTTTCTTCGTTCCTTATTCACTCGGATATATATATATATATATATATATATATACATATATATATAGCTGTCCACTGGTATTAACGGACACCTATCTACCGAGGAGGCTGGCTAATCCTCGTTGTAGCCGCCTGCTCAGGCACACTTGTGTTTGTTCGACAACTACAGATCCCACC
>JBBBDQ010002304.1:0-215143 GCA_037127315.1 Ascarosepion bandense | reverse complement strand
CGACGACTGGCTAAGAACACAAGAAAAATATAATCTGCTTATTAAGGTGAGAGAAACGTCAAAACTAACTTCTTTCTCAATCACATACAATATTTGATTTTAGTAAAGACAATTCAATTCTATGCACTGTATCACATAACTAAAAAGGATACAATCTTTTACACTGACACAGACACACAAATACACATTATATATATATATATATATATATATATATAGAGAGAGAGAGAGAGCGAGAGAGAGAGAGAGAGAGAGAGAGAGAAATAGACAGACAAACTGAGATAGAGAGATAAAATAAAAAAGGAAATAAATGGGGCGACATTTATTTGAACATACCTCTAGAAGGTTATAAATGGAAGACACATAATATTATGCGACATATGCCAAACGTTAAACTGTCATTCTGTTTCAGATTTATCGAGAGTATTAACGTGACATCTAATATGGTACGTCTTATTCGTGGAACTAGCCTCAAACTCAAAGACACTCAACTTTCTGGAGCATAGTGGCCTCTAGAGAAGATGCATCATCTGCCGTCAAGGTCAGAAATAAACTAAACTTCTATACGTCACAGTGACAGCCGAGTTTGTCGAGCAGGTCTAGGACATGAGCATTGGTATTAGATACAAGTTCGACATAATGAAAAGGCCTGATTATGAAATAAATCTAATCAAAGCGTTTGCTGAATATGCACATGCACTCCGAAGATTCTGGCACGTTCTAGTTCTTCCACGATGTGAAAAGCATAGACTAAAACAGTAGGTGATCAATAGGAGCAGAGTCCTGCATTGACTCCACGAATGCGCGATAGTTACATGGTTCGTGGGAACCGAGCGCCATGCCTTGCCTGTTCATTTTTATTGTAATGCTTCATGTTATTTAATAATACTACCAACATCAAAATGATGGATATTAAAACTCGTGATCGGGCGTAGGTTCACGTAATGCATGTGTCCCATCACAGTCATGCTAGGTTCACCATATGATTTCTAAAGTCTCCTACTTTAAATTCATTAGACTACTAAGTCTGAGATGTCGTCGAGAGTGAAATAAAGCAGCGGCTCCAGAACACCAAAGATTCGTTGTAGGCTGGCGTTATAAAAGAAACCTTTGTCAGAATAGATTATTGTTTCGACTCCTCAGTAAAGTAGGTTGATAATTATGCAAGATGGATTAAAATAAAAACGAATCAGAATATCATTTAATCCTAGGAAATTAAATATTACATAAAAGTTCAGTACTTTAGTTTTTCTGATATTTCGATCCCAATACTTTATTTTCAATATACCTCGGCTCAATTTCTGATTTCGGATTTATTTTTTCGTCGTCTATTACTACACTGTCACGATAAGTAAATTCACGCACTTACTTGATTTTGATACATTCCATGTATCTCCTAATCTGACACCCAAGCACTTTGTCTTGTTATAGTTGGGAAATAGTCCTTATATTGCTTTTCTTGATTGCATTCTGTAATAGTTCTTTATCTTTTAAATCTTTTTATTTCTTTTAATCAGTTATCATTACGTTGATTGTTCGATAGAGTGCACATTTATTTGTACCAGGCTTATTTAGCATCGTTATGAAGATATGTTGACTTAGATCTTTTTGCTTGTTGCGATTAGCATACATTTCATTCCCTTCAGTGACCTCGTCAATCTAATTGCATTGCTATTACAATTTCATCCTCTCCAGCTGCTATATATCCAGGGAGATTCTCTCTGTTGCCTTCACGAATCTTTTGGTGTATTCATTTTGTATACCGACTTTTATTATTATAAGCAATGAATCTTTTATTCATACACCTGGTTGAGAAGCACGTCTTCTGTTCTGTTATCTCATTTCTCTTTTATACGTTTCTGCTGCGTCTATATCCCTCCATGTTTATATATCTGCACAATTCTTGTTGGCCTGATTACGTTTTTGTAATGTTTGTGTAATTCTCTATTCATTTAGCCATTTCTTAGCATCGTGTGATATCTATTATTAACCAGGCCGAGGATTTCCTCTGTCTTTTTTTTCCCTTTTTTCTTTCTTTTGAATGATCTCGTTCGTCGTTGTCACTAGACAGCCTTCCTTTAAAATATTCCACTTTGAATTCTTGTTCACTTCTAACCACTTATACATGTAATTAATTCTCTCAACATACACGTTTGCAAACTGAGTCGTCTCGATGTCTTTCGTGCTGTATTTTATGTCTTACTTCGGATTTTAATATTCTCACTAATTTTAGAATAAGTTTTAATATGACGGGAAGCTATTTATTTCCACAGTCAGCGATTGGATACGTTAAAACTTAAAGATTGAAGAACTGCATTTCTGAATCGGATGTGAGCTAGTATGATTCTATATTCTGTGTTTGTCCATGTTCACAAGCCTCTTTGATGTTTTTGAAAGCAAGTATAAACCATTGAACCCTTTTTTTCTTTGTTGCATATTACAAATCCGCATTTATCTACTATTTCATTTCTTCGTTATATTCGTACTTTTTTATTTATGTTTCTCATTGTGTTTTTATGTTATTTGCACAGCTAATTAACATTATTTAGTGCTATAAAATTAACTAATTCATATTCTAAGATTTATGATGCTAGAGAGTATGCTACTTGTTATGTGTGGTATATTTCGCAGTTTTATTACTCGATACGTGGTACACCGTTACGTGTGATGTAATAGGGCGTCGACACATAGTAGCTTAGCACTTAAACACAACTCAGCAAATTTATATAAGATATCACACCCTCCTTGATTTGGAGTGGTCGTATCCCCTTGTTATTTCCTTTCGCTACGTCTAATTACTCTTGATTTATATAGTTATTACTTTTGCTCCTCTCTTCTACTTCTTATTGGCAACCTTGGTCTTTATTCATCCTCTTCTTCGTCAGTTTCTTCTTCTCCACCTATGTTCATTTCTTGTTCATCGTGATCGCAGTATTTTTTCTCTCTTTTTGCTCCTGCGTTTCTGTTCTCTTATCTACCCCTTCACCGTTGTTAACTTTCTCCTCCCGACTTTGGTCTTCTATCTTAACATCGTCCGACACAATCATTTTTCTAAATTTATCTGCATGAGCCAAAATACACTGCCTTTTCTCAATCAAAGTGCTCACCCATGACCTGATGAAGTCAGACACACTTCTTTTTCAACTTTTTGTAATTTTTGGGGATCTAGCAAATATCCATCTTCTTTAATAAGATGAGCGCAACTTTTGGCTTTCTCCAAAAACTCTGTCATGTTGATTATACACTTTGATGGGGACTTCCTGCAAGACAGAATCTTTCTTGTTTCAATTTCTTTGTCTTTTAATGGTATTTTTGGTTAACTTTGCCGGGTGTGTATGTGGTTTTATAACCAAATACGTTCTTTTTAATAATGGACCGACTTTTGTCGGTCATATTTACTTTTTTGACCTCCCTTCCAGAAAAAAATTTTTTTAGGCACACCAGACAGAGAAACAGAGAGGGATGGGGTGAAGAAGAAAATAATTGAATAAATGAAAACACAAACAATAACAAAGTCAGTAATTTAACGACACAAAAAAATAAAGAAACCAGAAAAACTTTTCAACATAAAGACGCCACTAATGAAATATAATTCAACAATAAAAACTAGGTTCACCAGTAAGGAAAAGAAATGGTTTAATAAAATGAAAGTAACGCAACTAAAGAGAAAGATGCCTAAACAAAATAAGAAACATAATCAGTAAAATTTGAAAAAATAATACAATTAAGTATGAAAGTGTGTAAAATGTTTATTTATAACAGTGTACAGAATAATAATTAAAGAAACTAAAAAGACAGGCAATTAAAATATACTTTACTTATGAAAAATTAACACATTTAAAATAATGAAAACAGAAACGGTAAAAACTGGAAAATACTACAATTGAAAAAAAGAAAAATGTACGTGTAAAAAATCAAGGTTTACCTAAAAACAAGCTAGCTAACTGAAAAATGAACTTAAAATATATTACTTTACCAACAGAAAGAACGTTAAAAATTAAATGCAATAAAAGAAATGAAAACACTAATATAACAAATTAGTACACGAAAAAAAAAAAGAAGACAAATACGAACACAAAACCCGAGGAGGCTTAAAAAATAAACTTAAAAATAATTAACAAAAATTAACATCAGCAAATAAGTACATCGAAAATAAAATAAAAGAACTTAACTTAAAATTCGTTGTTCAAAACAAAAAAGAAAATAAATTTACAAAGCAAAAAACGTCGAAAATAAAATGCCGATTAATTCGTCGGAATTTATTAGACTCGAATTAAACAATTACAGTCAGTAAGAACACTCTAAAATCAATTCGACTATTCCCAGTGGTTGATTTTCTAAGCGGTATGGGGTGCCTAGTGAGGTTCAAACTCACTTCTCAGTTGTAATTAGTCTTACTAATACAAGCTTGCTAACCATTACACAATGTCGAGGTGCTCCGTGCTAAACTGTTACCTGTGACGTAATGGATTATTTATTAATATATAATTATAACAACCGTGGCACATGGCCAAAATGTGGACTTGGTTGAAGCCAGTCGACATTGTTTATACTATACCTACTTAGTCACATTCTTGACTTACTCATTCAATACAATTTGTTCATTCACCACAATAATTCGTTCATCATCGTACAATCCTACATATAACATATTACCATATACTTGTAAGGGGACCAAAAAAGTGGGGGTACAAGACCCCATCAAATAAAGATTTATTTATCTACATAATGTTATAAAATATACATAAAAGTACAATGATAATAAAAATGAGAGGAGGGATGAATAATCAAAAACAAACTAAAATATAACAGAATATTCAAACTAAAATAAAAATGCTACTAAGACCCGTTCCTCCTACAAATATTCAGAGTGATTGCTGTATTCCGACAAACGGCAAAATCAAGTAACACACTCACTAACGGAGAGACAAAGGATAAAAGTAAATAATGGAATATGTATTATTGTATATAATACAATAAATTTTTACAAGGCCGAAAAAGTGGTTAGGTTGAGGCAGTTCTAACCTGTCTATTCTACACTTAGCTAATCATATTCTGCTAATATGCATAGGTTCAACACTACTATTATGGCTTTATTAAAAGTTTTCTTTTCAAGTTTTAGAAAAGATCTGTGTTCCAAACAAGTTTCCTCGTGTCTCTTTTACAATTTTATTCCTATTTGTTTTCATTTTCTTTTCATCTGCAAATATTTTTCTGTACTCAGCACTTGTGAAGAACCCATTAATTATTCATCTTGTTTCATATAACCCCGCCAAGAATATATTTATATGGAAAAAATTATTCTCAAATAAAATGCCAGGACCACGGTCGGTTTCTGGATGAACAATGAATAAGAACGACTGGACAAATGTTGCACGACGATTTCTTTGCAAAAATCAGTTTCACATAATCTTTTCATAATCTTCTTCACCTTTGTCCTTTCTTGGTCACCGACTTCAACAAAAAATACAGTCTGCAACAAACGGCTGCATCTAAAACAATAGGACCAGACCCAAATGTAAATAAAATATAAAATATGTTTTATTTTAATTTTTTATACAAAGACATCTTTGGTGACATGGTCATGTGTTAGGAGGTTGTTTGGTCAGAGTTGCCAGCACCCTCATCGCGGCGATCCCGATTTTACTCAACCATACGCTTCAACGGCTGCGTCGAGACTTCTTAAAATCAAAATCAAAATTACTACTAAAGGTTTCTGTCAGCTTGATGTCACTTCCGGACAGATATCTTCTGGTACAAACCTTTGACCTGAGAGACAAAACAAAAATCCAAATGCGAGAAAGTTTTCCATTTTGCGCATCTAGCTGACCTTTTCAACAAAATACATTTCAATCAAATCACCAAGTTCAAATACATGATTTTCAAAAATATTGTCTAACGATTATTTAACATATTGTTTTTTTTACTTTTCTAAGTTAACATTATCTACCTTTCAACTTTTATAGAATGTCCTAAAATTGAATATCTTTATTACTACTCAGTATTTATTGTGAACAGTAGATGGGTGAATGTTTGGTGATACCTGTTGTGCATATCTGTGCTTATTGAGCGAGAAATCAGTCCAAAGTGAGCCAGCCTTCTTTATGTCATTTTCCATTATTTTAGAATTGATGTAGTCAAGACCTTTCTTGGAAAATAATGATGGTATGGTTTCCTCTTGCATTCTTCGGAATTAAAATATTAAGACACCACTTCTGACCGTTGACTAATTTGATTTACTTTCAGCAACTTAATAAATCAAAAATTTCTTTCAGATTACAATAATCTTTATTACTATATATTTTTCTTTTGCTTCTTTGTTTTGCTGTATTTGTTTCGTACCTAACAATAGTGTTTAATATTATGCGTTTACCATGTTTTCATGTGTCATAATTTTCTATCCTCTATTGATGTGGACAGGTGCTCCGATGTATTCCTCCCATCTCTGAAGTGTCATTTCTTTTTCCGTTGTGATATTTTTATCTTTAGATTTTATACATCCTTTCGAGGAATGCGTTTTCTATCCTGTTATTTTTTTAAAATTTTATTCCAAGCTACTATGTCTGAGGTCAGTAGTTTCTATTTAATTCTTCATTAATAAAAATTTCTCATCGTTCTGTTTATTTTTGCTTTTTTTCACTTACTGGAGTAAACATTATATATCCACGAACGGTTCTTGACATTCAGAAAACACGAATAAATCAAACATCTTGTGAATGTTGTCGAATTGGGGGACTCATTGCAAGATTTACCGATTCCGATACAAAACATACCATTGAATATTTGCGTAAATTAAATAAAAATATAAAAAAGATAAACGCTTGATAGAAGCATGGTGTGTATTATGCATCTGATAAGTACATGTAGTTTGGCTATCTGCTTTTATGTTTATTGAATATCAACGTAAGTACAACAATGTAATAAGCCATCTGGACGTGTCATAATGCCTAGAAATGCATAAGTGCTTGTTTGTTATAATATGTAAGTAGCATCAAAATGCAATATTAAAGTTGGACAGTATTATCACACAGAAAATCATGAGGCAACAAACTGATCAAATATTGTCGTAATGACAAAATAGCAAAGTACAGGATATTGATATCAAATACGCAGCCGTTGTTAATGTTTTCATGACTGAATCTGAAAGTATGAAGATAAAACGCTGATGAATATAAGACACAGTGACCAGTTGTTATTGAGTGTCGTTGTCATTTAAAGGCTTTTAAAATGATGATTAGGCAAAACAATGACTCAGTGCAAGCCCTGTGGAATTTACATATAATAATGTGCTCATAGGTAGTGTACATATTCCAATTTTTAAAAAAAATAAATTAATGACTTGTTAATGTTTACTTACTTTATCCAAACCGAAATCGAATCTTTGACATGTAAAGCGGAATAAATAAATAATCATTGTGTGTATATTTTGACGGAAGAACTGATAAGACTTTAAATTGCTATAGAAAACTGAATGAAGAACCTTTTTCGAATATTAATACTCATAAATTGAGGCATATTTATTAAATAATATTTGCTTTTATTCCTAACTGATGGCTATCTTTTCTTTTCCTTTCCAATTATTCAGTGTACTAAATTCAAATTGAGTAACAACATCTGATAAAATGCAAATTGCAAAAATTAGTGTTTCATCAGCAAGCATATTTCCCCAAAGCTCTAATTATTTAGTCTGAACGTACAAAAAATAATCAAAGTGTACACGTCAATGCTTGGTGCGGTGGTAAAATCAGTAGACAATGATAAGAATAACCTTTACTGACCTGAATTTAATATTGGACTTTTAATTATGAAAATGCAAAATTATTTAAATATTTGTTTTCAAAAATATTACTCATAATATTAAGGGTTACATAAACAAAAAGTAATAATAAAAATGAGCATATTATCAATTCTGAAAGTTATTTTCAATATTTCATTTAGTTTATTTAATTTCAATTGACAGCTGAAACTGATGACAGTCATTCGCAAATATACAACGGAGAATTTTAGAAATGTTGAATATAAGATGCCTTTGCCTTATTTTCAAATGATGCTGATTAGATCATTGATTAAAAAAAATTAATTAAATTTTCATCGGTTTTTATCTTTCTGAAAAAAGCTATATTAATTTCCGAACAGATCGATCGATCTATCTATCTATCTATTTAGTTGATTTTAGTAGACTCACCTCTTTGATTTGCTATCCGTGTTTTTTTTTTGTTTTTTTTAATGACTAATAACTTGCCTACATCAAGAAGTCTGTGCTTTCCTTTAGGAACAAAACCTGTGTCCATATTTTTCATCAAGGAAACTGATCTGAGAGACGAAGTGCTTCGTTATCAATTTGGCCCCGAAAGAACATAAAAGTCGATTACCAATTTAATGAAATTCATGTCTCTCTTTGGAATATCTATACGAAATTATATTTTAGATTCATTTGCACACATGAAATCTTAAATATTGGAATTTTAAGTCCAGCATATATGTGCGCGTATGAGCAGATTCTAGCCCTTCCATTTGCATATATTCCCTTGATAAATCACATATCTTTATTTCTTTTTTTCTTTTCGTAGTGATTCTCCTCAGAGCAAACCTCGCACTTGGTAAGTAGGTTATGTCTTTCTTTTTACATCTGCTTAGTAATTTATTTAAATTTTTCGAAATTCTGCTTAATCAGAAAGATTTGGCCTTGACTTTATTTAATTATATCTATGTCATCAAATGCTTCTTTACTTTAAATAATTTAGAAATATAATATTAGCAAAACAGGGAAAAAAATCAAGAAAATATATTTAAACTCTATTAAATTCATTTCTCCAGGCTCTCTGCACGAAAATACTATGCGTCAGACAGGCAAGAGCAGAGCGAAGATTCAAAATACTTGTCGTTGACATGATATATTTTTAATCCTGTTCTTACAAAACATTGAAAAGCCCACCCCTAAATTATGAAAATAAGATTTGTTCAATTCAAAATTGTTGCATTCTTTTGTCGTGTGCAAAAACGTGCAAGATAATACATATTTGAAAAATGAGAACTTGCAATTAAATTATTTACTTTTGATGCTGCAAGTCTTTTGCAGATAATGATTGTTGACTACTTCTGTTTAAACTGTTTTTATTATTTCTTTCAGATTAACTATAGTGCAGATGATCTTTATAGATCTACATTTTGTTTACATATTTTACAAACATTCAATTGAAGAGAGGTTTGGTTAACAGCCATTACTAAAACTTAACGTCATAATCCTGAAAACTTTTTAACAAATTTAGCAGAAACGTAAAGGCCAACATTCTGCTTAGGAACATTTTTCTTATTTGTATAATGCTATTATAAGAATCAACGGCAAAGTTCAAAAAACGTAACCACTAAAAAAAATGGTATGGGTAAAAAGTTTTTTAAAATTACATGAACTGTCAACAATGGAATATTTATTACTTGAAATTTTATAAAAAAATATTATTTACCATATTATAAAGAATTCATAATTCTATTGAGGGGTGCCTTTTAGTTTGCCAAAAAGCAAAAGTTTTAATGAGTGAATATTGTATTTGTGAGTTACACATCATGCACTGAAATGCGTAAATTAATGGCAAGATAGAAATTTATAATGAATTTCGTAATGAATTTGATAACATATTTTATAAATTCCTCTTTCAGCTTTAATATTGTTCTTATTTTGTTTTGTGTTGATTAAAGTCCGTACTATTTTTGTACTTGTGGTAAATTTATATTGATATGGGATTAATTATTTTGCATTGAAGTCATTAAGGAATTGATTGGTAGCATTTTGTACATGGTTTTATTAATGAATTTTATGTTATTTTCTTTTTTAATTTTGGATTTTGTTAGCTTTCCACTTCGTTTTATATATGAACTGATAGATACTAATAAAAAGTCTCATGAATACAGTATTGAAGCATCAAAGAAATTGAATGTAAGAGGAAGCTTTTGCAAAATAAAACATTCCCTGCATAAGTATTTCGTTGTAATAGGTCTGACTGTAATGACAATTAAAAATAAAATTTTGATTTAAAAATAATCTGTTGAAGCAGAAATATATTGTAAGTGCACTCATTTCGAAGTTATCGACAAAAAGATTTCATGCCGAGAATCATAAAACATAAGTGTTTTAATCAAATAATTACTATTAATGTAATGATTAATAATAATTAAACTGCTGTTAAAAACAAAATAAAATATTAGTAATAAAAACTTGAATGAATTTAAGTTAATACATACAAACGTCGGATATCAAAATTTGAATTTAAAGGCGAGGACAAAAAAACCCGCTCTTCAACAGGATATCTAAAATCTAAGGATGGAACAATCATTTTGGAGAAAGAGGAAATACTCCAACGATGGGAAGAATATATAAAAGATATTTTCCACGACAAGAGAGAACAAACAATAATAGGCAAAGATGAGGACGGACCGGAAATATTAAAGTCTGAAGTGGAAATCTGCACTAGCCAAACTGAATAGAAACAAAGCAGTTGAGCAGACGGCATAGTCATAGAGCTGCTGATAGTCCTGGAAGAATTTGGTATAGAGAAAATTACTGAAATATTAAATGAAATTTATAATAGTGGGGTTATACCAGATGATCTCAGCAAGTCTATCTTCATAGCACTATCTAAGAAACCAGGAGCAAACGAATGCGAGCTCCACAGAACCATCAGTCTAATGAGCCATATAACAAAACTAATCGTCTGAATCCTGATGAACAGAGCGAGAAGCAGAATCAGGCCAGAGATAGGACAAGAACAGTGTGGTTTCGTTAAAGACACGGGAACAAGGAATGCCATATTTATGATTAGGATGATCTCCGAAAGGGCAAATGAAGAAGGACTTATACCTGTGCTGCATTGATTATGCGTAGGCGTTTGACAAAATACGCCACAAAGAACTGATGGAGATGCTCGGCAGCCTGGACATATTTGGGAAAGACTTGAGAGTAATAAATAATCTTTACTGGCAGCAAACCGCTTGCATACGAACAGGTAATGAATTGAGTAGATATACAAAGATAGGAAGAGGCGTAAGACAGGGGTGTGTCTTTTCACCGGATCTGTTCAACTTGTACAGCGAGAATATTTTGAGGACCCTAGAAGTTATGCCTAGATTCGTAATCAGCGGCCACAATTTAAACAACCTAAGGTACGCAGATGATACAGTGCTGATAGCAGACACAGAAAGGAAATTACAAGGCCTCCTACAGTAGGTTTCAGAAGTAAGTAACAAGAAAGGACTAGAAATAAACTGCACGAAAACCGAATGCATGGTCATCAGTAAAAAGAGCAGCCCAAAATGCCAAATATAGGTCGGGTATACCAGAATCAAGCAGGTACAAAAATTTAAATACCTGGGAAGCGTTAAAACCGGAAGACGGAAAGTGTGACACAGAGATCCGAAGGCGAAGGAAGCATTCCAGAAGTTGAGTAAAGTATTAAGAAACAGGACAATTTCGCTAGAAACTATGAAGAGAGTACTGGATTGCTACGTGCTGTCCGTCCTTCAATATGGCAGTGAATGCTGGACAATACCATCAAAGATGATTGCAACCAACAAAGTTAAGTAAGTGAAATTATTAAATCTAAGTTTTATCCAAATTATTTTTGAAAACTCCTGTACTAGCAGGACAGGTAAGCACTTGCTAACACATTGACATCGAATACAATCAAAGACAAAATCGAATACCATAAAAATTTATCAGATATTTACTATACATTGACCACAATATATAAACAAACAAGTTTCAAAATGATTAACAATAAATTTCAAAAGTAATTTGTTAACTTGTGTATATCAGCAAGTACTATCAAGCATAAAAGTTGCGGGAGAGACTTCGAACCATACCTTTTATATCGCTCTGCATAGGTATGTCGTATTTATAGTTGCAGGATTCTGTTAGTGGATATACCTCTCTAACACATCCCATAAATGCCTGATCATTAAAGAACATTGGTTGGCCACTGCATTGTCCACGCGGTCATACTTTTCGTGACGTATTCCCGGTACTCGCAACACCTTAAATCGAGGGTGAAGTCTTGGATCTTGGCAAAAACCATACTTCTTCGAACCTTGTGAATTTACGCTACAAAATTACAAGCAACTGTATCAAAGAAGTCACATTACTTTAGAACTTTCAATCGCACTATCAAAAAAATGGATATCACATGTAACTCGAAGAGAAAATAGTGACACAATCAAGATGTTTATATTCACACAATACTTCAAATATATGGTTAGAAAGAAAACTCCCCTCAATATTGGAAAGTGCAATAATGACGATCAAAACTGAGAAACCTTCTTTTCTGAAAAAGTGTTTTATGAGAAAGATTTTATGAACTTTAATCGACAGCAGCACTGTCTGTTCCGTCACTGAATGCCAAACTTTTCAATATAACAAAACAGCTAATATTGAAATTATTAGCATAATTAAACCTGAGACAAAGAGCGTGAGCCCACTTTTGCAATTTTGTTCCTACTGCCTCCTTGAAAAGTAGCATACAAATCCTGGCTTTTACCAAGACTCATCCACTGAACTGTAGTAATAATAAGAAATAAGCAACTATTTTATGCTTTTTTTCTTAATAGATTTGATTCAAATAGTTTATAGAGGATCACAAAGATTCGAGACTGATTCGAAAACGTTAATATGCGTAAAATATTTTAGAAATTTTAACTTGCTCATTTTAATTTATAAATTAAAAGTTGAGTATATTTCTGTCATTCTACTTGTTAACTTCATGCAATAGTGCCATAAGATGTGTAAGAATATCAATGTATTTGATTCGTATTGTTTAATTTTATTTTTTTAATTTATGGAACATTTTCTTTCTAGAAGCGCCAAAAGCTGTCCGAGGTAAGTATTTCTACCATATTTGATAAACATAATAATTTTAAACTCTCTGGTTTAATTTTTATGCTACACACGAGTATAGTTGGCATACAAAATATATTCAGCTTTTGTCTATAGTTTAAGAATGTATCCGTTGCTGGGATAAAATTGAGCAATCTAACGTAATTGCTAGTAAAAGGGGTGGAAATAAGTCAACCGCCACAATATGGTATAAACGATTTTGAGCACTGCCAAGGCACGAAAATGTATTTATATTTAAGTATTTCAATACTATTCATGATGATTACTTTTTGAAGTGTACTTCAAAATTAGGAATAATGGTAATTTATATAAAGTCAATCATTTATTGGATAAATCATCATTTAAAACTCTAAACAACATTTGTAATATTTTCTTATATTTATTTAATATCTGTATAGCATTGAATATAGTCAAAATGTCCTATAAAATGCATATTTTCCGAATCTTCTCGTGTACAAGTCCTTGTTGTTTTCCAAGCTCCTGCATCTGCTGGTGTTTATTGCTGGTAGAATATCCTGGACATACATCTCTCAGTTTTTATTTTGATTTTTTGTTTATGTTTTTTATGAAAAATTTCACTCAATGTTTCTTGACTTTATTATATATATATTATCATCATCACAATAACGGAGAGAAGGTTTTCAACATGAAAGACAAATCTTCTGAAAATATATATAAAACTATAACAAAATATTTTATCTAAAAATAATATTTATGTTCGAAGTCATTCCAGAGAAATATCAATATATGCATTTTTGTAACTGATGAAATAATATTTATTATATTGTTGAATTATTCTTATTTTATTTATGTGACATTTATAACTCTTTTCTAGAATGTGAGAAAACAATGGCAGACGTCATGTTTCTCTTAGACGATTCTCAACATATGCTAGAGTCCAGTTCCATGAAAGTTAAACAATTCGTGAAAGATATTGTCAGTGCTTTCACTATTGGAGACGATCGCGTACGAGTTGGTTCGGTCTCATTCAGCGATTGGGTAGAAAATAACTTTCACCTTAATAATCATTCCAGTGTGTCTGACGTACTGAATGCCATTGACATTATTAAACGTCGCAAGAGAACATCATTTATCGACAGTGCTCTTGATTATTTGCGAACGCAGTCCTTTACAGTGGCCAACGGAGATCGTGTTGAAGCTCCCAATGTCGCCGTTATTATCACTGACGGAAATCTTGGGACAGAAGATCAGTCTTTGAAAGCAGCAAAATCTATAAAAAATTCTGGAGTTATTATGTTCGTAGTCGCGGTCGGAAGCAGTGTTCAGATATCAGATATTGCAACCTTTGCAAGTGAGCCATCTTCGGAGTTTGTGTACACTATAGACAACTTTGACACAATGGACATAATTAAAAATAAAATAACCAAGCGGATATGTTCAGGTTAGTTACAAAAATCTCGTATCAAAACGTTCGATCGTCTTTAAGAAAGTTTTAAGCTTTTACATTTAATTTCTCCGAAAAGAAAATTTTATTTTACAGCTTGAAATTAATAAAAAATTCAAATGGATAAAGTTTTTTTTCGAATTTTATATTTGAAATAACGTTTATTCTAAAATAAATAATTCGGCGAGTATCGAAATATAAATAAATCATAGAAAACATGAATGGTCTAAGACTTATGCGATATCATGAAGGGGCATAATAATTCATGTGTCGTATAATTTTGTTCCCGTATCTATTAAAGACAGCGTTAAAAAATGGCAACACTGTAGAAGAGAAAACTTTTCTCGGAGGGGAAACAGGATAAGATTTGAATAGCTATTCCAATTACACTCAAAAGCTTCCACAGAAAAATAATTTAACTAATTTCTTGTGTTTATATTTGTATCCATTATTTTATGAATTATCTTCAGTTTCAAATTTATTTTTTGGACTGGTTTGTTTTGTCCAAAGTTGACCCAGATATATTTTTACACAGATTTAATTTTAAACAATGAGTGTCTTTATATTTCTATTATTCCAAATGTTAATACAATAGCAATTATTTGAAACAGACACCCAATTGTTATTTATTATACAATGCTTATTTGAAGTAAGGGATGAGTTTTCCTTAAATATGGTATAATGTGCCTTGATTGCTGTGAAGTTCTTTATGGCAGCAAAGGTTATTTGGGACACGTTTTTGAGCCCAACCGGAGAATATATTTTCATTACTTAGATTTCACGAATGTGCATGACGATAGGCATAATTAATTCACACTGCTTGATAAATAAAAATGGGGCGTCTTTTTCAAATACTAACTGTCATCTGTAACAATAAATTCAATGCGAACATGTTATTTTCGAAATTTACTCGCAGTTGCCATGCAAGTTCAAGTGACAGAGTATATCACACAGTGTAGCTTTACTTCGTTTTATGTATTTCACTGTAAAGTCATTTTTACATTTTTGTTACTCAGTGAACTGAGTAACAAAAATTTAAAAATGACTATTGCTTTTTTACTTTGTGACATCATTTCTTAACTTTAGAGAAGAAACACACTTTCATTTTATTCGTGTAATGTATCTGCTGTAATAATAATAATAAATTTGTCTACCACATTAAGTGGTAGGGTAATTTACTTAAACATCAAATAAGTTTACATTTCATTATAGATTACAGGTTTTACGTATTTTTCTTAATTAATTTGATAAAAATGTACAATAACAGGTTTTATAAGGAGCACATTTTGTAAAAGTACTATAAAAAAGATATCATTTTCATACTTTATTGAGAGTTAAGTTCTTTATGAAAACTACAAGAGAAAATTGTTGTGTCTTATTCATTTTTGTTTTTCGTTATGGCTTTGTAGTTCACGTATGTGATACTAAACCGTGCAGAAATGGTGGCAAATGTGTGCCAACAGGGAAGGCGTACAAATGTGAATGCACAGATTCATTTCAAGGGAAAGACTGCTCGCAAAGTAAGTATTATATATTCAACTCTATCATATCATTATATGCAATTATATTCACATTTATCTATCAACTGTATTCTTTTCATATATATAATTTATAAGTAAACAAGATTTTTTAAAAATCAAAGCATTGCTATTAAATGATATTTACATTTCAATCAATGGATTTCTAAACTTGCAAGTCAAATAGGTTTAAATAAAATCTTTTAAATAAATATACAATTGCTTGGGTTCAACTTCAATTTTTATTATACTGCATAAGAATGTTAATTCTTTATGAGAAGCTCGTTTGCCTAAATTCCCGCTCACCAACTTCTTTCTTCGTCAATAATATTGATAACGAACTATCTAGCGATGAGATAGACTGTAGCGATAACTGGTTTATTATCAGATATATTAATCCGAAATAGAAATAAAAAGTATCCTCTGGAATTGGAACGATATTTTCTAGTTTTTTGTGATATACAGGATTTCGCACCAAAAAAACAAAAAACAAAACAAGCTTGCATCCACCTTCAAAAACATGGAAATTTCGAAACAAAATAAACCTCTCCACTTTGTTCGTATATAGCACAGCATGTATTTTTGTATGTCACCTTACTGAATAAAGATTGAAACATATTATATAATGTTAAAATATTCAGGTTTAAATCAACATAAAGAAAATAGTAACTCTTTGGCACAATTAGAGTAACAGAATAGCATAGCACTAAATTTTCTGGACATATAAATACTGCTGACTTTGATTGTAGATAAAAGCACTTCTCATAATCGAGCATTTGTTTATGCAAAAAAGCGATTTTCGAAAATGAAAGAATCAGATTAACTGTTTATCATTCTATCAATACAATTGCCAATGCATATAAAAACAAAGAAAAAACTTCCAAATAATTCCATATGTATTATACGTAATAATATTCAAAGACATCGTAATCATTTTTCCGTGAATAACTTGAAATATTTTTCAATGTCTAAATGTTAAAAACTATATAAGATAAATTCTCATATCAAAATAAATTATTCGACACCTTTCTGCTTCAGTTTTTTTTTAAATTACACAAGATTATTTCCATTAGATGTCGCATCATTATCGTCACTGTAATGTTTTTTTTTTCCGGACGTAGCCAAATAATCTATCAGTAGCAAGTTATTTTCATAATAAGTATCTCCACCATTTTCGATACCAAATTTAAATTTAAATTTTAAAAATAAGTAAGTTATCTTCAAGCTTTAACATTTGCTTTAATTGAAAGCCAAAAGAGGAAATTTTAATTCCAGTAAGGAAAATACACTAGTGTATTTTAAACCAAAAGTATATTGATTTTATTCTAAACTAAAAAAAAAAATTAAATTTCCCACCATTTTTGATTGATCGACACATTACGTAAACAGTACGTAAACAGTAGCCAAATGTTTGTTTTAAAAATCTTGCAAAAATAAAATATACCCCGCTGACACGTCATTTAAGTCAATTTTTAAAATTCAAACTTATCTTTATCTGATTTCAATCAAGTAATAATTGCTTACTGCTAGAAATTTAAAATAAAAAAATCTTTTTAATTCTGGCAGCCCTCTTTTTTCTGCGTTATTGGGGTGACGAAAAATTTATGACAGCTGGAAATTTTCAAGAATGCTAAAAGGGTGGTGAGCAAACGTACTAAAATTTTAATTAGGTTGAAACATAAAATTATCAATTTTGATTTTTGTTTTGCTTTTTAACTAAATAGTAAAATTTAAAATTTAACTTAATATTTACAGCAATTATATAATATTTTAAAGGATTTTTGTTTATACATTTGAATATGCTTTCTGAAAAAATGAAAATTTAAAAATATAAAGTTCTTTTAAAATAATTTTAACTTCATAATAAAGAATGAAATTAAAATAACTGAACTAAGTTATATTATATTATTTATTAATATTTTTATCATTTATTTTTCATATTCTTGATAAGTTTAAGTTTAAGGCATGGTAAAAATATCTAATTTAATTTTAATGTAAACATGTTTTAACTCCTATGGAACATTGTATTTAATTAAATGGAACATCGTACTTAATCAAAATTAAAATCATATTTACACACAAATCTTTTAAAAATTATTTAAAATATTTCTGCAGAACGATTTTTATTAAACATTTCAATTATCGATAGGCAATATACGAATCAATTTTTAACTAAAAGAAATTAGGACGACATTACTTAAAAAAAATTTAAATACTTTTAAAACTTTACGAATTATTATAATAAAAAATTGAAAACAATTCTTTTAAAATTTTATTAGTAATCGAAAAATATTTTTTTCTTCAGACTATATTGTCCTTAATTTTTATTATTTATTCTTGGAATTAAAAGCTTATTAAATTAAATTATAAACAGAGTCTTATTGCATTTCTTTTTATTTTACTCTTCGAAGCAACATTTCGCATAGTGTCATAAAATTTAAAACAAAAAAGTAGATGATTTATATTCCCCGATGACAGCTACGATTAACTAATAAAAATAGTTTGCAGCCAATTAAAATTTATTAAAATTTCATGGATTTACGAGGAGGTGGAGTAACAGATTAAAAACAAATTACTAAGATTTTTATAAAATAATAATTTTCAAAATAATTTAATTTATTTGTGAATGAGTACTAAACATTTTATTAAAATCCGACAAGCATTTGATTTTTGCGAGAATTCCCAAATTAATGGGTTTCTCAGCGAAAAAAGTGAGTTACGTAAAATTACGTGATCGATTGTCGAACATTTTCTACAACCCTAAATCAAGTCAAAAGAAAAGTTTCTGTCAAACTTTTGAACATGTTAGAAAGAATTAAAAATTTAAAAATAAATAAATATTACTTTGATATTTCCTCTTAATATTGTAAATATTTTGATGGAAAAAGTTCGTTTCATTAAGTTTTGGACCTTTTTATTCATACTATGCTGTATTTTTTTTTCGTTTTTTTGCGATGTAATGGAGGTACCTATTTTATAATATTGTCCTTCAAGTGAATGAACTCGTGATTGCATCTATGTAAAATTGTAATTATTTCTCTTAATTCTTTCAGTGAAACCTGATTGTTCATGCAGTGTTTCAGGTGATCCACACTACAGAACATTCGATGGGCAAATGATTCATTTTATGGGGATTTGCAAGTATACTTTGGCTACAGGCACAGACGGAGCGCCGTATTTCTTTGCCGTTGAAGTTAAAAATGAACATCGTGGAAACACTCGGGTATCGTACACACGAATGGTTGATGTTAAACTGAAGGGAGTCATAATTAGGCTGTTGCCAGGAAATAAAATGCTTGTAAGTAGATATGGATATAAGAAGAAAAAATGGTAAAACACAACATGAATTCAGTTAAAGATACATCTAAGAGGAAACGCTCTTGATTAGTAGGTGAATATATATATATATATATATATATATATATATATATATATATATCCGCAGACAGATCTGTTTCGCTGTATCACAGTTCATCAGTACGGTTAGACTCCGATTGCTTTTAACCCAGGATTGAAACCCGAGCGAAGTGGCATCAGTCGGCGATTCTACCTCTGGGCTATAGGCGCTCGGTAGAAGAAGGAAGACTTTTTAGCATGTATATTATCATTATACACGCCCAATAGCCAGAGTGCTCTAATTATATTTTTTATGTTCCCACTAGAGATATTTGATATTTAAATTTTGATGATCAAAGGGTATTAAGTCTTCTTAAATTCCCTCTACTATTCTCATTGCTGTTTTTTTTATTTTGTTTTATGATATTAGGAGCGTTCATTAATGTATTTGACTTGACACATTTCTAATTTATAGAAATTTGAAAAAGTATTAATCTCATACAAGCTACCGTCCAGAATTATACATTTCCATCATCGTCTACTAACCCTATGGAAACCTTTCTTAATCATCACCATGAAAGTGCCTGCCTAGCATCACTTTGGGTTAAGAGGGTCAGGCACGTGCCGTTCTGGTATGATGAGAAATTGATGTATCACTACAGTTTGGACTGTGCTTTAGAATCCGGAGCAAAGAGATGAAGACACAATTTATCCTTTATAATTAGTCGGGAGACTATTCTCTTGTTTATACGTGGCTAAATGTTCACATAAAAACTGACATATCGTTATTTTTGCTAATTTATTTTTATCGTGGTTCTTTGATTTTCTGATCTCTATTTCAGTTTCTTTACACGCATCTATCCAAATTGTTCTAGTAATGATGAACACTAACGTTGCATTCATATTATGCTCATTTTCAGATCTAACTTAAGATTCGTTCGAACGTCAATAGTCATTATCTTAAATGTTTCCTACTATTTATATTTGGACTTACCTATATATATATATATATATATATATATATATATAATCATGTGCTCTTTATTTTTTACTTCATTTTAAAGGTCAATGGAGAAAGGCGTTCCCTGCCAGTCAAGAACTTGTTAGGATTCTCTGCTAAATTTGCTAGCGGTTGGATAACTGTGTCTACCGAATGGGGCCTTCAAGTTAGATTTGACGGAAGACATCGGGCAAATGTGAAAGTTCCGGCGATTTTTAGAAACAAGCTTACTGGAATTTGCGGTGATTGTAATGACAAAAAAGATGACCTACGTACTAAGGACGGAAAAGATGTATCGAAAGATCGTGACCGATTCTCCAAAGTCGGGAAAAGTCACCAAGTCAAAGATGACAGTGACAAACCTGAACATAGGTAAACACAAGATATTTAATAAAATTAATCATAATATTTTCCTCTAATCCGGTTGTATTACATGTATAAGAACCTTGATTACGCTAATCAAATTGGCCTTTTACCAAGCATAACCGAACTTCCCACAATTTATAGATCAGAAAGTGCAGAATGGTGTAAAAGACATGAAAGTATTAGAAACATATTTCTTTTATAATTAAAAAGATTTATTATTCAGTAAAAAATTGTTATTGATAAAAATTGTGATTTGGGTGTTTCAAGTTCCTAGGAAAGTTTCTTTTTTATATGCAGAAATAAGGAGAGAGAAAGAGTAATAGATCTGAGAATTTTTCTTCTCGTCTGCTTTTTGAGAGCCCGCACAAACGACTTTTATTATTTCTTTCTTTGCATGAGGAAAATGTGATAGTGTGATAGAGTAAGAAAAATGCGTGTTAGACGTCCAGACAAGACGTAGAGAGATGGTTAATGTTTATTATTCGGATTTGTGTCATACATAACCAAACTCCCTACAACTTAAGAGTTATTGGTAATCATCGGAAGCTTGGCAGCAGGTTGGAATATGTGGAATAGTGTAAGAATAAAAGTATATCTTTTGCATGTAAAAATAGAAATTTATTAAAAGAAAAGAATAATATGAATTGGTAGAAGTTAAACGTTCCAACAGAAACAGTTAAGAAGTTAAGCGTATCAAATGTTTGTAGTAGTAACTTGTTGGATGTAGGCAAACACGTATGTAGGTCTGTATATATGGGCGTTTGTTGTTGGGCAGGAGTGTCTTTGAAGTTATCGCTCGCGGTGAATGGTGAAAAGGCAGAAGGTGAGTGGGGAACAATGAAGAAAAATGAAGTGAGAGGTGAGAGAAAAATAGAGACAATAATAATACGATTGCTTGACGTTTGTCACGGGTACGTGTTAATTGCTCGTCATCTCTTAACCTTCTGAAGCGACGGTCGTTCTTGCTCAGTATTTATTCGTTTGGGAATTCACTCCCGGATGTGATTCTGGCCTTTCCATTGGACGACAAACATTTCGCATGGAGGTGTGAAATTTTGCAAATTTTTGTGTGTGTTAAGCAATGTTTGTAAATTGGAGAAAACTCGTTTATTTCTAACAATGAATTTTTAAATTTAGAATTTGTTTTGTTTACTACAGACTCAGACTCTATAAAGAGGTGAAACAAAAATCACCCATATATATGTGGATGTGTAATTTAAATAGTGTGTATTTAGGCAGCATTTTTTCATTGATGCATGTTACATTAGATAATATAGACAAGTTTTGTCTATTTATTTTATGTAAATTCTTTTCATATCGTCTAATAAGATTAATAGCATTATCGTTGAAAGAAGAAAGAAAATCCCAATATTGATACATGTTTTTTAATCCTTTCTGAGCTTACGGCTTACATCAGCCATTATCAAAGATGACAATTATATTAAGTGTATTAACGGAAAAGAATTTACATAAAATAAATAGACAAAACTTCTCTATATTATTTAAAGAAACATGCACAATATATGTATATATTCGGTCAGGTTTTAATCAGGAAGTGACCGGAGTCTAAGCCGTACTGATGAGCTGTGATACAGCGAAACAGATCTGTCTGCGGATGACTATAGTATATATATATATGTGTGTGTGTGTGTGTGTGTGTGTGTGTGTGTGTGTGTGTGTGTGTGTGTGTGAGTGATTTGAGAACCCAGAAAAGGATCAAATTTGAATTCCTGAAGGTGTCTTCTGGTTGGTCATTAAATAAGATGCTGCAAATCTCTTCTGGTTCTCCGCTATGTCTGTAAATAGTAAAAATGTGAACTAATTATCCAATAATAAAATATTTATTATTAGATAATTTAAAAATGTAAGTGTTCTTTTGATTGTCTTTAGAGAAGATATAAGTGTGTGTAAAGTTGGATTTATTAAACAATCAAAATATGAAGAAATTTTGCGTAGATTGAAATACATATTCAAATTATTGAAATTCTATTTTCTTCAGTATATATATAATTATATTGCATAACATTTTCTATATTTATGAAGAGTACTCGATATCAGTCAGTAAGCACTTACAGTGTGATCATAGAAATCAACAATACCAAGTAATTTTCAGTTAAATTTCAGTTTAAACGACCATCAATCGTGTCTTCAATGTCTCTCTCTCTTTCTCTCTCACACACGCAAACGCACACAAAAAATCTTTCTCCATATATATATATATATATATATATATACAGAATTTCATCCAATCTATATATATATATACATAATTTCATCCAATCTCAAAATCGTTAATTTTTAGACATTAGCTTTAACCTGTCCAATAATACATTTAAACCGTATCAAAAAAATAATCAATTCTCTATCTATGTTAATGTTAATTCTAATCATCCGAAATCTATCATTAAACAAATACCTAAAATAGTCAAGATTAGAATTAATAAATTATCATCTATTAAGGAAATATTCGATGAGAATAAAACAATATACAATGAAGCTCTGAAGAAGAAGAATTTTAAAAATGAAATTATAGACGAAGAAAAAACTAGAAATGAAAACAAAAGCAAAATTAGAAAAAGAAAAATATGGTTCAACCATCTTTTCTGCAAGTTGTCCAATGTAAACATAGGTAAATACTTTTTAAATTTAGTTAGCAAACACTTCCACTAAGACCACCCTCTCTTAGAGCAGAAGAGAAAAACTCTTAAAATTAGTTATTCAACTACCAATAACATGCAAAACATAATTAATTCTCATAATAATAAATTACTCAAAGACTTCTATAACAAACATTTGGAAGATAAATCTTCCTGCAATTGTATCAACAAAACGAATTGTCCTGTTGATGACAGGTGTAATTCGGAAAAACTGTTTATGAAGCCACTATTTTTTCAGTGGAGGACCCTAGCGGAAAAAAAGTTTATATAGGGATATCGGCAGGCAGTTGGAAACAGAGACTTTTTAACCACAGACACTCGTTTTCCAACGCCTCTTTGAAAAATCAAACTGCACTGTCTAAAGAATACTGGGATATTAAGGTTAGAGCATTTAACCCACTGGTCAAATGGAGGATTACAAAAGACGCTAACACTCACAACAACTTCAGGGATAAGTGTAATTTATGCCTGGAGAAGCAATTGATTATTATCAGATACAATAATCCAAAGGAACGCTTTAATCAACGTAACGAATTAATAAATTAAATGCAGACATAAAAATAAATATAAAACAATCTAGCTAGATCTAGATTTTCATTTAAATGAGGTTAAATTAAATTAATTTACATTAACTTAACTTAAATAGATGTTTCTTTTGGAGAAAAAATCTGGAATGTGCCATTGGAAAGATTTTACGACCAAAGATTTTTTATGTTTTATATTTTTTATAATTAATTATTATGTTTAAAATTATATTATATTATTGTATCGTTTTTTATAATATTTTAGATTGTAATATTGTATATATATGTGCATATGAATGTGTGAACGTGTGAATCTCCACGTGTTTATGTGTTTATATGCGTGTATGTGTGTAGGTCTGTATATATATATATATATATATATATATATATATATATATATATATATATGTGTGTGTGTGTGTGTGTGTGTATGTAGTTTTTTTTCACGTTTATAATTATTATGTTATTGCTATTATTGAGGATCTATTTTCTTTTTTAATAATAATTATATTATTATTATTATTTGTGTTAATATTTTGTTATATATATATAATTTGTATTTTTATTTTTATTATAATTATTATTATTTTTATAATATTATTTTATTATTATTATTTAGGATATATATTTTTTCTAATAATAACAATATTACTTTTTTATTATTTGTGTTAAAAATTGTTCATATGTGTATTTATTATTATTTATTATTACTATTATTATTAATATTATTCTATTTTTATTAATATTATTTAAGATCCTTTTCCTTTTTAATACCATTATTATTATCATTATTATTATTATTATTATTATTATTAGCGTTTAAATTTTTTATATACATATATATTATTATTATTTTTAATATTATTGTCTATCATTATTATTATTATTATTTATGATGTTTTTAATATTGTATTTGAAATTTTATTTATCTTCTTACTAAGTGTTATTAATTTAACTATATTTATAATATAATACTACTAGTTGTCATATTGTAATTTATTTAAGAACTATGATCTTTAATTTATTTTTTTACCATAAATATATCTCATTGTAAGTACAATTTAATTTAATATTAAATATCATGTCGTGTTTCTAAGAATATATATAATTGTAATAGACGTTGATGTCAATCTAAGACTTTTATTTTCAATTATTTTAAATTCTTTTCTATCTATACCATTCTATTTATTTACTTTTTCTCTCTCTTTTTACGTTTATCTTTCTAAATTTTCCTTTTCTCCTATATTTAATTATATTTTTTTATTTTCTTTTATAAGTTTTATTTTAACTGAATTTTTAAAATAATATTAATAGTCATTATTTTTTTAATTTTTATTAAAATTATGAGTTACAATTTATTTTTTACCGTAAATATATCCCATTATATTTGAAACTAAATTTCAATGTTAAATTTCCACGTCATGTTTTTCTAAGAAATCAGACGGGTTGCTATAGATGCTGTGTCGATATTTGATGTTATCATTCATTTCTCTGTATACTATTCGTTTTCTTTCTATTTTTATTTCTTTACTTTTTCCTCTTCGTTCCATTCATCAATTGTCTACTTTTATCCTTTTTTTTCTCTCGTTGGGTTTTTTTTTTGAATGAGCGAAAATTTGTTTTTTTTAAATTACTGTTACAAATGTCTATTTAAATATGGACATGTGAGCGTCTGTGTATAAATTTTTTGTGGGGATATTTTGAAGGTAAACTGTTGTATCATTTCGGTCTGATGAGCCGCAAGGTCATCATTAACACTGAAATATGTATTACCCATGAAATTGTAGTATATTTAGAATATTTTCAAAATTATATTACTCTGTTAAGTTAAATGAATTTAACATTGAGTTCTTTTGAGTTCATCTCTATCAGAATTTACCTGAATAATATACCAAGTGTACTCTGGCGTATGATACATCATACGCTAAAAGTCTGCCTCCTTCCGCCGAGCGCCCATAGCTCAAATGTAGAATCGCCGACTGACGCCAATTCGGTCGAGTTTCAATCGTGGGTTAAAAAGCAATCTGATGTCTAACCGTACTGATGAGCTGTGATACAGTATATCTGTGAAAGAAAATAATGAATAAAGATAAAAAGAAAAACTTATCTTAACCGACGCATTTCTTGCACTGACAAAGTTTATCAAGGCAAATGTGAGGATTTTGTTTCGCTATAAGTACATATAAACAGAAGTGAATGTTTTAGTTTTTAATTTTTTAATATAACTGACGTTTATAAACATTTATGAGGTTAACTGAAAATTCTACGTAAATTATAAGAATGGTAATTTACGTAATTTAATTTCTACAATACGAAAGTAAGTAAATAATTTCTATTTTATTTTTATGGAATTATATATTATATATATTGAAATTACATTATTGTTGGATAAATATGTTATGAATGAAACATTATACAATATCATAATATAATGTATATAGTAGATAATATATTTGTATATATTTTTTAACAAAACAATTCATGCTGCTGCTGAAATAAACCTAGTATATATATATATATATATATATATATATATATATATATATATATATATATATATATAAAATAAATTTCGATGTTCAAAAGTGTTGAATGATCATTTCAACATGAAATCCCTAAGATAGAAATTCCTCCGAATTTGGGCTGAACCTATCAGTCTCCAGCTAATTACAGGGTCCAGCCCTTCTTCCTTCATTTTCCAGAATCTCCGTGAAAGGCCTGTCTGGTATTTTTTACCTGGGTTCAAAAAAGAATACCTGTGATTGTAATATAGGTCCGGTAATTTTTCTTGTTGTTGGATGGTGAAATGTGAGCTTCATAAATTACATGTGTGGAGTTACATTTGTCCTCCACCGGGCAGGCATCCACGGAGCTACTGATAGGTGCGATCTCTGACTGCAAGAAAAAATATTAATATTAAAGTACCCAAACCAGCAACTACTCCTGAATTTTAGAAAGGAATTCATTAGTAAGTGCCGCCATAGAGCGAAATTTGTGAACATTTAAAATTTTAAATTCTAAATATAGTTTTTAGGAAAGTAAATATAAATTAAATTGTTTTTGATAAATTAACTAAATTTTTAAATAGTAATTTTGAACCCCTCTACCTTCCTCTTCCTGTCTCCTTTGAATATCTACCATTATAAATAAGGATACTTTTACTAACTTAACCCCTATTTCTTCTGCAAGTATATATATCTTTTTCACAACATTAAGTTTTATAAATTTTTATAAAAAATTTTAAAATAATTTTTAGAAAATGTTTTTAAAAAATTAAATTTTATTTTATTTTTTATTTTATTTTTTTTCAAATCTAGATTCATCATTAATTAGATTAACTTAATTAAATTTAATTAAATCATATATCAGCTTTTTCCCCTAAATATGTTTTTTCTAAAAATCTTTTTCCTAATACTTTAACCCATTTATAAACGCTAGTTTTGTTTGACACGTATCGAGCGTCTCTAAAATATGGAAAGTTTTCTTTTTTCTTTTCTTTTTCATTCTTTTTCTTCCGCATCCCTCCCTCTCTTTCTGCTTTGTTTAACCCACTTCTCAATCAAACACCACTTCCTATTCCATCCGTTAACCTCTTTCCCTTTGTAAAGCTACACAAAGCCAAGTTTTCCAATTTTTTCACTTACAACTCAATCTAAAAGTAAAATTGTCCAAAATCTAAAAATAGATATTGATTGTTAACCGATTTTTTTTTGTGACATAATTTTGTTTACCTCAGCCGGTGAATTCTTAACCTTCAATTTTTTAATTTCTTTTTTATTTCTTTTTTTATTTCATTTTGAAATGTGGTAGTTGCCGATGAGATGTGAAATCTCTCTTAGGGATTTCATGTTGAAATGATCATTCAACAGTTTTGAACATCGAAATTTATTTTATTTTATAATTTGCTTTGTAATTTTAATTACATTGAGCTCTCCACCTGTATCATTTTTTATTATTAAAATATTAATATTAATTAGGATCGGGTCTTTGGGATTTACCTTCCTGCTTTTTCTTTTGGATTAAAGTTATTTTATATATATATATATATATATATATATATACTGAAACAAGCAGACAGATAGCGAGAAACCTTTAGGAATTTTTGGTAAGATTTTCAAAGAGGTTATATTAGTTTAAAAAACGACATGTTTTTAATTTTTAGATAGTCATCTTATTTATTTCTTTTGTAGCTGCAATGTAACAGACGTTGATATGAAATGTAAACCTGCTCAAATCCAGAGATGTGAACAGATTAAACATCCAATGTTCCATAAATGCAAACAAGCCCTTGGTAATCAACAAATAGAAGAGTACGTCAGTTCGTGTAAAATCGACTCCTGTATTTATCATAATGATAGTAAACTTTTTAACAAGGTTGTATGCGAAGCAATTGAAGGATTCACTCGAGAATGTGAGACAGCTGGTTTCCCTGTAGACTGGAGAAGAGTGTCGAAATGCCGTAAGAGATTATCACTTTCTTTTTAATATTAGATTTTTGGTAGCTATCCCTGTGCAATAAAAGAACAATCACGCCACTCGTGCTGTAACCAGAACTATATGAGCTTTTTCTCCGTTAAAATATTTGTATAAGTATTATTTCGAGTTTAAATACGTCCTGTCCTTAAAATACATACCTCTACTAAATCGCTGAAAAAACAGCATAGAATAAAGAAAACTTTTCCCACCAAAATGTTTATGTTATTATTAAGAATAAAAATCAAAATACTTTTAATTATGTTTTAAAACTTTTAAATTCTTTTTAAAACATTCGAAATTTCATTAAAAAATATTGTTTTGATTTTAGTTAGCTGAGAGCCAAATCGTTACGAGAGCTTACAATGGAAAACTTAATATTACATAACTCACTTTTTTTTCCAGCGACAAACACATTAATTTGGAAATTCTTGCAAAAATTAAATATTTGTTGGATTTTAATGAAACTTTCAGGATTTATTCACAAATAAAAAAAATTATTTTGTAAATAATTATTTTAAAAAATATTAAAAAATATATCTTTTGCATCTGTTACTACCCCACCTCCATGTAAATTCATGAAATCTCAAAAAATTAATATTTGTAGATAAAATTGGGTTTATTAGTTAAAAACTGGACTCATTGGGGAATGTATATTTTTTCTTTTTTAAAACTATTTAGTCCTTTTTACCAAAAATCTGCTCAGAATAGTAAAATAAAAAATAATGCAATAAAACTATGACATTATTTAATTAGATGAAGCTTTTAAATGCTTTCGTAAATAATATTAACTTCAGACATTGAAGTTTGAAGAAGAAATTCTGCTTATACTTACCGTTTTTACCAGAGCTCTTATTGCAACTTTTTGACACTCATAGTCTTCTTTCGTAAATCATAGTATTGTTTTTGATATTGTATTCAGCTCTATGCTTGGACGGCTTAGGAGATTTTTGTAACTTTAGTTTATGTGCTGATTTATTAAGTTTATTTAGTTTCCAGTGGCGTTCTCTATCATTCTCCCGCCATTTGCGGTCAGCTGTGCCTGATTTTTCTATCTCTCGTCGTGTTACGGTCTTGCCATATTCTTGTAGCTTTACCCTTCTCCTTTATGTTTCTTCCCACAGCTAGATGAAATGGCGTACACACAGTCCCCAGTCATGCTCTCCTCTGTTTTGGGTCTTACTTGGGAGAGGTGGCTGCAAAGTGTAGAACCATTTCTACAGATCGTCCTTTGCTATATGACCCACAGATCCTTTGTATTTTCTCTGATAACCCCTTCACATAGTGTAGGCAGACCGAGGCTCTTTTCTGAGAGTTGTTATTTTGTAGAGGGCGACGAAGTGTCTCAAACAATTAATAAAAAGAAAAATGCACTTCAATTAAAGTAAAACAAACTTTTATTTATTTTCGTAAAAAAAATAAAAGAATTATTTTTTTATACAAAAATGTAGTTGTCCGTAAAGCTGTAAAAAGGAAGAAAGAAAATGAACTGGGAATGTGAGAGGGAATGGAAGGACGATGCGTTGCGAGCGAGATGAGAGAAAGAGAGGTTGAAAGATTATTCACTGATACTTGATACTGCCTGTTGTGTGAACTGCTGAATTCTCTGTGTGTGTGTGTGTGTGTGTGTGTGTGTGTGTGTGTGTGTGTGTGTGTGTGTGTGTGATCAAAGCTGTCCGTGTTCTTTTGGTGTGTTTTGAGCTGGTTGCTCTTCCCTCTGGCGTTGAAAGTTTCTGCTTTCCTTTTATCTTGACGGTGAGGCTCCGGAGAGATCAAAAATTGTGTTTCTTCTGTTGAGCCCTGATTGGTCGAAAATTCATATTTTTGACCAGGTGGTGTGCTTTCCACTACGTCCGAGCTTTTGGGTGCTTTTTGGGTGCGCCGTCCTTGTTTTTGACCCCAAAGGGTATGGTAAGGGATTAATGCCCGCGCAATTGTATTTTTTCGAGATACACGTGGTGTGAATAAATTTCATTGTGTGTGTGTGTGTTGAGTTTGGAAAATAAAATAAGAAACAGCACATTCTCATGCACCCTTCCTTCCATGTTCGCTGGAGTTGCTGGCCTGTATCCTGTCCGTATGTTTCTGGGTCACCGATTATCACTTTTGCTCGATATTGCAGGCAGTGGACGATCCTTTTCTTTACATTTTATGGGCGGCTAGAGTTGAAGTTGAGGTATTTTCTAAATAAATGTTGGCAGGAATGCTAAATAGTGTAAATATTACCTTATCTTAGAAGTATAGACAAAAGCACTTTTAATTGTTTCTAATGAAAATTACCGGTTTCTTAATAATTTTTAAATAGTAGAATAACAGTAAAATTAGTGGGAAGCAATAAGAAAAGCTTCAACCGAACTACATATATTTAATTCGCATGAATTCGGCGCTAAAATACCTTTATCTTTATATTTTCATTACCTTTACTGATAAAATGTGTTATTTCATTGCATATGTAATCATTAGAATGAAAGTTTACCTTAATTGTGGAGTAGGTTACATATACAACTAATTATTATAAAATATATATATATATATATTATTCTTTAAAATACATATTATATAATTTCTGAGAATTATTTTGTGAATTATCTGTTGTCATTTTATACGATAAACTTTTATTGCTCACACTATTATTTCTTCGTTCTTCTAAGCTCTCCCTTTTGTCCTAATTTTATCATTTATTTTGGAACATGAGGATTCGTATTTATTGCACTATTATTGTTGTTATTACTATTATTATTATTATTATTATTAACATAACAAAAATACTTAGAAAAGATAGTGATTTAAAAAATAAAAATAAAAGATAAAGTGTTTAGCAATGTTTAACAATATTTCAATAGTATGTGCATCTTTAGGTTATGTTTAAAAACTGCATTCAAGTATAAAAAATAGAAAATAATTTATTTGTCTTAGGAACGAAGATTGTACTGATAATCTATGAGATAAAATTAATTAAATGCTGCCAAAGTGAATGAAATGCAATTGAAACGTGAGTTAGATGATCGCGGTGTGTTCATCTTTAAATTCTACGGTAGTTAATTGGTTAGTATGACCAATTAATCAAATGGTTTAGTATATATTTTACGGAATCTTCACGTCAATTTATTTATTCCCCCAAGGTGGAGAGTTATTAGTTTACATATCTAATTATTTTCATGCGGTTTAAGAGTTCAAAAGTAGGTGGATTTTGAAATTTTTTTCAGAATGCGTACTTTAACGTGTTCGTCGCAATTACAGTTATTTCTGATAACTTATTAATTATTCATAATTATCATTCATTAAAATAAACTACTACTACTACTACTACTACTACTACTACTACTACTATTATATTACACTAAAATATAGAAAGTCTAATGTACCCTGGATGACATCATGCCTGATCAAGATATACTACGCAAAAGCATTGCAATTTAATGTGATCGAGATGGTGACACGCATTAATAAAAAGCAATGCATGACTTTGTAAGTGGGACGGTTTTTTTAACTAATGTTCACCCAATACAAGACCCAAGTACAAATTAAGGTAGTGGGTTAGTGTGTAGAGTTGTGTAGAAAGGCCAACATAACAGGACAGCTAATTCTATACTAAAAGAGATCAATATTTAATTAGCGAATAAAATTTCAGAGTTTAAGCGAAAACGTTAGAAGTATATAGTCAACATCTAGTTATGATGCTCATTCCCTACATTTGGTCGTAAACAATGATGCATATTGCATCAGACCCGTAAGGCACGTTTCCAGCTTGTTACGTTAAAACAATTGACAAGCACGTAAATGGTAGTGGACAGGTTATTTACTGCAGACCATGCAAATTCATCAAGAATATACAGACATTTTTAATCTACAATCAATTAAGATCAGAAGCAAAGTGAGTCAGGGTCGGTGTTGAATGAACGCATTATTATTATTATGTCATTTTTCATCATATTTCGATTTCTGCTTTGGTCTCACTACCAACCAAGTCTGCGGGGAGACCTAAGGCAGGTAGTGGCGTGTTGTTATGGCTCCATTTCATGTTTTTCTATCTTCCCTATCATCCTCAGCATTACATAGATAAAGTTTTCCTTAGTGTGTGGGCTGTACTTAATAAGACAATTTTTTGTATGTCTCCTAAGCTGGGGTTTCCAGGGATTCTTTCAATGTGTTGTTTTGTTCCATTTTTTATCATTCCAAGTGCACCTACTATCACTGGCACAACTCTTGTTTTCAATTTCCACATTTTTTCTATTTCAATTTCCAGGTCTTTATATTTTGACAGTTTTTCAAATTCCTTGATTGCTATGTTACAATCCGCTGGACAAGCCATATCAATTAATAGACAAGTTTTCTCCTTCTGGTTTTTAACAATAATGTCTGGCCTGTTTGCTTCAATTTTTCTATCTGTGTAGATGGTGTAATCCCATAGAATGGTTACATCTTCTATTTCTGTAACCGGTGCTGGATGATGTTCATACCAGTGTTTGTTTACAGCTTTTCCATAATGTTTGCACATTGTCCAATGTAAATATTGCCCAACTCTATCGTGGCGATTTTTATATTCGTTTGGGGCAAACACAGAACAGCCTGAGATTAGGTGGTCTATTGTTTCTTGGTGTATATCACAAAACCGGCATTTTGGATCCATATTATTATGCATAATATTTGCCTGAAAGTTTCTCGTGAAAAGACTTTGGTCTTGTGCTGCAAGTATAAATCCTTCAGTTTCAGACTTTAATCCAGATGCACGTAACCATCGATGAGTATTAACTTTGTCAACATTGGATTTATTGGCACGTTCTGGATATTGGCCATGCAGAGTTTTGTCTTGCCAGCGCTGTTTCATCTGTTCAAGAGCTTTATCTTTGGCTTTCATTTTCATATTTTTTGCCGCAATAGTTGGTTCTTGGCTTCTGTTTTGCTTTTCTACAGAATCTACTAACTGTAAATCTTGTTTGTATTTACTGCCTTCTTTTATTATTGAATATTTTTTCTTTCTTTCTTCATGTTGCCTTACTAATTGTAACATCCAATCCTTTGTTGTTTCTATGTATGTTAGTAAGCCAATAGTTGTTGTCTTGTATGACAATTCCAGCTGAATAAGACCTCTTCCACCTTCTTTACGGGGTATGTATAGACGGTCTACATCAGCCTTTGGATGATGCATCTTATGCTTAGAAAGAAGCTTTCTTGTTTTAGCATCCATTCGCCTGATGTCGTTTAGAGTCCAGTTTAAGATGTTAAAGCTATATTGGACAACTGGGATTGCAAGGCTATTAATGGCCATAACTCTGTTCTGTGAATTTAATTCAGTTTTTAATATCATTCGTAGCCTTCTATAGTAATCTTTACGCACTATTTCTTTCATTTTTTATGGTGAATGTTTTTTTATGGTGAATGTTTTATTATTATTATTATTATTTATTGTTTATTATTATTATTATTATTATTATTATTATTATTGATGTTGTTGTTGTTTTTGTTGTCATCACGTATTTTTGATACAGTATTTGTTTTCAACCTTGTTTCAAAATATTAATTGTAAAATAACAAAATCATTAACGTTGTATTTAGAAATTACCTGTTCATCAAATCAAATATATCAGTTCAATGCGTTGGCCTGTCAACCATCATGCACTGAGATGCAACCAAAGTGCCAAGAACGTGTAGAAGCCTGTGTATGCAAAGAGGGATATATTCTCAGTGGTGAAGAATGTGTGCCGAAAGATCAGTGTGGGTGCATCAATAAAGAAGTCTACATGAAGGTGAGGTTTCAGATTAGCACATATGATAATGATACACGTTTCTAGTTACTGATTGCAAGTCAATTAATTCTACTATATTTTAAAGTAATATAATAAATAAAAAATATCATTGTAATAGATATTTCTCAAGAATGAAAACCACATTTTATTAGTTGCAATGGAGATTCCACAGAAAAAATCTCGGGATTTTCTTAACGAATTTTAAGGTATAGCGGGAAACTAAAATGAAAGGTTTGTTTTATGCGAAAGAAGGTCTTAGTTTTAAAAACATAACTTTTTTAATAAAATGCTTAACTCCATTAATCTGGACTTCATAAAAATAATCATTTTCCCAAATTTTACTTATTACATGCATCGCCACTATTAAAGCTTGCTAAAAATAAACTGACTACATTTTCATCATAAAGCCATTGTAAATGTTATAAATGTAAACATTCAGTTTTGAATCAATAATAGCTTTACCAGCAAATTCTCTAAAAAAGATTTCAGCGTAACATATTAGATGGAAGCATATAAAGCTCTTAAACATATTCAGAATATTTTTGCACAGGCTGAATAATGTACATCAAATAAATATTTCTTAAATTTAGTAAATTTTTCAGAAGCCCAAATCAAAATTATTACCAGCTTTTTGACAAAATAGCTATAACAGATTGCTGAAGCAATAATATAATAACGTATAATTTATGTTATTAATTAGTACATGATGAATCATTTTTCAAAACATTACATGCAAAACATTTTACGTTAATATCTATGCTAGCCAAAAATTTAATATGTAAATATTATAACGAATGTTATTAAATATCAATATAGAATATCATTTGATTAAAATCAATAATTTAACTGGTAAAATAGACCTCTTTAAGTTGCAATCCAAATAACGGTGAAGAGAAAATATAGTCTAACTTACAAAAGCAAAGTAATTTTTGTTAAATATCTTATATAATTACTCAGTTCATGATATTATAAAAAGTAACGTTTTAATTTGGTAAAAATTATTTGAGTTGAAGAAAGTTATATATTTCTTTTTGTTAATGTGATTTTATAACAGGTCAATGAAGAGATCATTGACTCAAAATGTCAGATGAAAACTGTTTGCAAAGCCGGTGGCAAGCTGGTGAGGGAGAATTTAGCGCCTTGTCAAGCAAACAGCGAATGCAGCGTTGCAAATGGAACACGGACATGTATATGCAGAAAAGGATTTCTGCTTCGTAGAGGAGAATGCAAAGGTAATTTGATATAAAACATTTTAGAAAATTTTTTTAATACTTAAAATATATTTAAAGTTGCTATAACTTCACAAAAAATTGCAATACTTTATCAATTAATAGATTAAAAAATAATTCAGCTATGCAAAATTTGTCCCTGCTGCTGATCTATTAGTTAGCAACCGATTGCTTATATTTAAACATTTGAGGCAATAGCCATACTTCTATTATTGATTGGATTGATCACAAGGTCATTACACTATTTGATGAATAAAATAAAAAACAAAATAATTAGAAATAGATAAATAACATTTATCAATACATAAACACAATCTACAACTGTTATGCCCTGTGACCGACCAATAGTTTTGTTTTAAAATTATTATTAGGCAGAAATAATGACAATGAAATAATGACAATGAAAATTCTGGGTTTTACAATTTCGAAAGTAAAATTATAAAATGTACTCTTATGCACCTAAACACCGATAATAGAATTGACACACTATTTATAATACAATCAATAGTCTATAAACAGCGTCTAGAGATTATATGTATATTATGAATTGGTATAAAGAGTTGCGTCTTTAATGTTAAAAGTCCAAGTATGATGTTATTTAGATTCTACTCAATATGAATAACTTGGATTTTTTTTAATCATATCACCTCGAGCAAGGCGGTAACGCCACTGATGCGCAGGGGGCTACGTAAGAGTGAAAAGTTTGGGAAAGAGAAAGCCGAAAACCACATCCTAAACAGGGAACAAGGGATGAGCCTCTTCACCTGTTCAACAGACTTGGGTGGAGTGTGAACCGGGCGATAGTTTAGTCTATCTACACCAATTGAAAAAAAAAGAGTGAAAAGATTGGAAAAGAGAAAGCCGGAAACCACATCCTAAACAGGGAACAAGGGATGAGCCTCTTCACATGTTCAATAGACGTGAGTAGAATGTGAAACGGGCGATAGTTTAATCTATCTACTCCAATTAAAAAAAGAAAAGAAAAAAGCTTATAGTGATAGAGAAAAATAATGTTTTTGGTTAGAAAAAAGTTTACTAAGTAAACAAAACAGACTAATAGTTTTTTGCAACTATTTATTTTGATACTTTTACATTATTTTACTTTGTAAAACTTTATATAAAAATAATATGAAAGATTTTAGAACAAATTCGGGAATTTCTATATATAAAGTTCTATATTTAAAATAAAAGTTCAATTAACAAAAATAATGAGAACCTCCTAAAATTTATTGCGCAAATGCTCTTTTCTTTTCATTAACTCTTAGCAGCCGATTGTCAACATCTGATGCTAGATTTTTAATTTTAGCGGCTGGTAAGTTGCTTGCAGCAACTTTAACTGCCTCCCAGAGGTCACACTTGCTGCTGAATTGCCTTCCATTAGAATAAATATCTATCTTGAGGATGCTCTACAGGTTTTCAGTGGGATTCAAGTCACAGCTTGAGGCCAGTCCATAAGAGAATATTCAACAAATCCCATTTCTTTCAACAAGAATTTAGTAAACATTGATGCATGTCTTAGTGCGTTGTCTTGCATAAACTTCATAGATCCACGCTTGGCTGAAGACTGGTTATCAAGCCATTCAAAGAAATATTGCTCTAGAAAATCACAGTAACTTTTGGAATTCATTTTAACCCCGTATTTCATTTTAAATGGACCCACAAGCTCATTACCAGTAATCCCAGCAATTATCATGATCCCACCGCTGCCTTGTTGGCGTTTAAAAAGTTTCTTAAGTAATGTTGCTTGCATACCCATCCCCGAGCCCATCCATCGGGCCCGTCGATGGTGATCCTTGATTTCTCTCGAAAAATCAATTTACTTAAATCAGTTTTCATGTATTTTTTGCCAACTACAATCTTCTTTTCTGATGTTTTTTGTTAAAACGGGTTTCTTTATTTGATTTTTTACATCAGCAAACTTCCTTAATGCTTTACACGTTGTTTCTTTTGACGCCATAGGTGCTCCACTGGCCTTAAATATGAACATGATACATTTGGGTTTCTTATTAATTCTCTTCGGATATGTGATAGATCTCGCTTTGTTAAATTCCTGAATTCAACCTGAGAATTTTTTTTTGTTTTGGTTGAATTCCCATTTGACATATTTCTTGATTGTTCAATGATCCCTTTTTAAATTCTTAGAAATTTGAAGCGATGAATTTCCTTTGCTAATTTCTTTCATTATATAGTTCTTTTAATTCATTGTTAGTTCTTTTTTACGAGCCATAACACTAAATTCTAGTTCTTGCAAATAGTTTCTTGACACTGCAAATTGCTATAATTACTGAAGAAATACTATATATCAATCTGAAATTGAAAATTGGGATTTAATTGTTTTCATGCTTACTCGCTATACATAACAATACAAATTATTTCATTGGATAACGCATATCTATGAATTTTGCATAAAATATTTGACAATACCTCTTTTGCATATAATCTCGAGACGCAGTTTACGTAATTACAAGTAACGAAACGCTACAAAAGCTTTCACCAAATTCACTTATGGTAAAATCAAAAGTGATCTTGCAGAATAAATGTTATGAAGAATATATTAAATATAGAAATAATCCATATCAAAGAAGAAAGATCTAACCATACATCATATCAATATGTATGTGTGCCTTTCTCGATATTTCATTTTATCTTTAGACTAATAATATAAAATAATAACATTTAATACTTTGATTTTGAGCAGCATTTTTTTCTGAGATTAACTAATGGATTATGCAAACTCGCATGTTTCACTTTGTTCAGTAAAGAATCTTTTGACACATACTAAGTTAAAATATCTTAACTTTTCTATTTTTAATTTTTAATTTTTAATAAGAGTAATCTCTCATACTGCCTGGTTTGTACTTCCCCACTTCTCTTGGAAAGGAGTACAGGCTCAACCTTTGTTTCCTGTTTAAGAGGGGGCTGCTAAGTCGTGCTTTTGTGAGTTTTATGTGTTGTGTGTAGATGGTGGCAAAGTGTCTTCTTTTTTACTGGGTTGGCAGTTTTCTGATTGCTGCTTCCGACTGTTAGTTAGGAAAAAAATTCTTCCGTAGCCTCTAGATCAACAGTCGCATAATAGCAGCTTTCTTGTTTTGCCATATCTCACATGAATGGGTGTCACTGCAGATGTTTCTAGTGGCTTTGTGGCTTTGTGGCCACACTATGGTGCAGGCTGCGCCAGTTCCCTTCCTACACATGTCGCGTTTGAAGACCGGCTGCTACTGCTACTCTAGGCCTCTCTGTATGAAAATAACTCTAAATCATTATAATATACAATCACAGATATAAAACTAAACCATCCAAACAAAAAAACACCGAAACCCCTCAACATTTCTTTCTTTTATGTTTGTGGTCCGTACCAACTTTTGCAGCGTGGAATACGATTGGTTCCCTAACATCCAAGCACTCTGCGAGACTAATCTCAACCCTATAATCCCCTACACTAATTTCACGATTCCTGGACATTTTCCTCTCTTTAAGAAGGACTCTAGCATCTACATACATGGCTTGGAAGTTTATGTCAGCGAAAATCTCTCTCTGGCTACGGAGATCTCTCTGAAATCACCTGTCCACTCCTACATGTGTCTCCGTCTGTCTCTACTAAAGTCAGTATGCTATCTCATTTTTCTTTGTTGTTTTCTCTCCCGATTGTGTACACCAAATAGTATTTCAAACAATATATAAATTCTGACAATCCAAATTCATCTCTTTAGTTCACTTCTGCTTGATCGGGTGCTATCACACACAGGAGTTACTCCTTCCTGATTTACCGGAGCAATACTTCTGATATAAATTCTTAAATTGGTGCATCTTTGTCTCTGCTCGTAAAGAACTTAAGCGTGTCCTGAATAATGCTTAGTTGTTGTTTTCGATATAATGAAGCAGCGTATAGCATTTCACAATGTACCACCATTTTCTGGTCGTAATAGTAAAATATAATCACCTCTTCTACAATTTCTTTTCTCCCACTTCCCTTTTGTAGAATTCCCTCTTATTTGCTTGCTTCCCTAATAGCCACAATCACCAAAAATTTCAGTGGAACGTCCCTTGCCATCTTCTATCTCTTTTTTCTCATCTTATGCTTTTTTTGACATCTTATTACATCTTTCTTACACTCCCCCTGCACACCAGTAGCGGTCCTACTTTGATTGAGGTGAAGTGATTATAAAAAATAATTAATGTGCTATATCTTAAAACAACGTACTTATATTTTCACAGTTAGATCTTGTTTTGTAAATCCATGTAAAAATGATGGCAAATGTATAGAACAAGGAGACACATTCAGCTGCCAATGTAAAGAAGCATTCTATGGAAAAGACTGTTCAAAAAGTAAGTAGGTTTAAAACTCTTGACATAATTTTAACCAAAAATGGCTACGAAATTCATTGCTCAATAACTTCGCTACCTTCTAAAGTAGAATATTTATATAATAAACATATTAATGGATTTTGGGTATTTTTTTCTATATAAGTTCTGCTCTTATCACGAAAATTAAACAAAGAGAATTGCTTTGAAATCGCCACATTTTACTTCTTCAAACGTAGAGAATATTCGTATCCATATTTGATGAATAACTACAGATGATAAAATTCATCGGTTATTTTATCGGTTTTCTATTTAGGAAACAAAATTCATTTTAATGGAATCATGCATCTGAAAGTAGTGTTTAATAATTGATTTAATTTCACCTCGATAAAAAATAACTCAGTTATACTAACATTTCATTGAAATCAGTAGAGTTATGATCGTTAATTACGAATAGTTAACCCAAATAAACATTCACACATTTTCTGCATCATCAGCTAATTTTATGCCAGCGACAAAAGTTGTTCTTCCTTTCAGAAAAACCAGATTGCAGGTGTAGTGCATCAGGCGATCCCCATTATAGAACATTTGATGGACAAGTTATCCATTTTATGGGAATATGTAAGTATACGTTAGCGACATCGACAAAGCAAGCTCCTCATTTCTTTGCGGTTGAAGTGAAAAACGAACATCGTGGAAATACTCGAGTCTCATATACTAGAATGGTGGATGTCAAGCTACCTAATGTGACAATAAGACTTCTACCAGGACATAAAATGCTCGTAAGTGATAACTATGTTTTATATTGCATCTATTATGCACAAATATGTGTCTTAGTTTTACGTTCAATAAACAGCTGCTTACAGATTATAAATGATTGTAAAGTTTTCTCTTGAAGAGCAATCGTCAGATAGAAAATATAATGATTAAACGATTTGAGTTTTTGTTCCTCTAGGTGAATGGAGAAAAACTTTCTTTGCCAATAAACGAAGTTTCAGGATTCTCTGCAAAATTTTCTGGTGGCTGGATAACTGTATCAACAAAATGGGGTCTACAAGTTCAATTTGACGGAAGACATCGAGCCAGTGTAAAAGTTCCGGCGACATTTGCCAACAAACTGAGTGGAATTTGCGGTGATTGTAATGGTAAAAAAGATGACCTCCGAACTAAAGAAGGCAAAGATGTATCGAAAGATCGTGACAGATTCTCAAAGGTTGGAAAAAGTCACCAAGTCAAAGACGACAGCGACAAACCAAAAGTCAGGTTAGATCGGGAGAATTGTTCAAATCCATGAAGTAAATTTTGGTTATGCATTTAATAATTTAATGAGTGTTCTTATGTGTGAGTATGTGTGTGTACATTTATATATATGTAATCACGCACACACACACACGCACACACACATATATATGTGTACATTTATATATATATATGTAATCACGCACACACACACATATATATGTATACATATATATATGTGTGTGTGTGTGTGTGATTACATATATATGATCACACTCTCACGCACACACACATATGAATAAAGACAGAAGTAATACAGACAAAACTTCTATTAGCCGACGTTTTCATTCTCTGCGGTCTTTGTCAAAGCAAATACGAAGATGTTATTTTGTGATAACTATATATAGACAAGAGCAAGAATTGTTTTAGTTACTAAATTTTTATTAAAATAATTACAACTGCATCAAATCCATTATAAATATGATTAGAATCCAGATACACATAATAATAATTCTGAAACAGGTATATGTCAAATAAATATACGGTTAAACTTACAGAAATAAAAAAAAAGTAAATATGGACAAAAAAGAGGTCTTATACACAACAATTTATCAAATGCATTAATTATATATAGAAATAAATTTAACCACGACTTTGATCTAAAAGATTACTTACTCGAAAAGTTCTCGAGAGTACCGCTGTCTAATATTATCAAAACATAAATCTGCGCTCCAGATTGTTTCAAATATTGCAGTTAATGAAAGAATTGCTATTTTCACATACATGATTTTAAAAAAGTTAAAAAATTAAAAGAAAACTGTAGTTACAAAACCGCATTTTATTTAAAACATACAGCATATATATAATCCGAAATTAAAATAATAGAAAAAGTGTTTTCCAATCCAAATAACTTCAAGAATACCTTTTACTCATTTTCGTTTATTAGACATATAATGATATCACTTAGCTTCCATAACTTACCAAGATTTTTTAATCTAAGGTGATGAATATTTTATAGCATTTCGTATATTTAAAAATCTTAACTTACATTATGGATCTTGTTTATAAATAATTGTTACAAAATAAAGTTTTTGCATTTCCTTGACAAAGTTCCTCAAAAGACAAAACACATCGGCTAAGATAAGTTTTTCTTTTGTTTTTATTGATAGTGCTTTTTGAGATATATATATATATATATATATATATATATATATATATATAGGGATATATGTGGATACCCATGCTTTAATAGACACACTGACATTACCTCTGCTAGTTTATAAGATGGCACAGTCTAATTAAGATATCCAAAAATATAATTCCTTACATTTTTAGAAAACTGCTAATTTGGATATGTGTTAATTATTATAATTCACCACTGTTACTAGTTTAATATTCAGTAAATTGAAAGATTTGGTGTGTTACGATTTTAATTCACATGAATACATATATACTTTTTAAAAAGTAATGTTTTTTTTTTTTAATCATACATTATTTAGTATGACTCCAGACGTTATTTTTGTGGATATACATGTTTGAGCAAAGTGTAGATATCCCTATTTTTAAACTGTGAATTACGTCTCCCAGCTGTGCCTTTGAAAAACTTAATGCAGGAAATGTTTTCTCTGACAATGTTCCCTTCAAAACACAAGCACACACACACACACACACACACACACACACACACACACACACATATATATATATATAATTATATACATATATATATATGTATATATATATAAGGAAGATTACGAAAAATTTCAAATTAAAATAGGCATAATAATAATTTGGAATATAAAGCTAAAAAATAAGGAAATAAGAATAATACGAAGAAACTAAATTTCGTACAGTTCAGGATGAAACAACGCGCAATACTATTTCGCAATTCTTGACTAACTCCTCCCCTTATTTTAAAATTCCTATTAAGCGTTGTTAAATTCCTGTTGGGCATTCAAAATATAGTTAGGAAATCAGTTAATCCATAACGCATGACGTTGCTGAAATGTTAAAACCATGGTAGCATAATCGACTGATCTTCCTAATTTTTATATTTGAAAGCTTCGTATGTTAAAACTTTTTCTTTTTTAATGTTTATTGACAAGATTTTAATACAACTGTTTACTGGTGTAATTTGACTCTGATCTGTAAATTATATATATATATATATATATATATATATATATATATATATATATATATATATTTTCCCTACGTCTAAGGCACGACTTAGAGTTTCATTCTCTACGCAATCATCATGTGCATATTATATACTGACCGTTTCTAAACTTGAAATTTTTTGTTATAAATTATAAATCTAGGATGTCAATTTCTTCAATTATTAAATGTACAATTTTAATTTCCTTTATAAAAAACATAAAAGCGTAATTTAAGTCTTGGGAATTTTATATAAAAACTAATAAATATTAAATATGTTGGGGACATATTTAACATATATTATATGCGGGGAAATGTTGTTTATTTAAGTCATTTTATTTTTATTTATTTTCTGTCGACGAAGGTATTGAACAAATGGAGAAGAGCATATGAATGGGATGTATATACATATGTATGCATACATAAATATAAAATAATAATAAGAAAATGAAAAATATAATAAATATAAAAATAAACAAATAGATAAAAATGTAAAATAGTAAAAGTAAAAAGAATGTCACGTTGATCAGGTTCTAATTATTTAAGCGGGTATCTATTTTTGTTTTTGCATGTGGCCATTAATTCACTTTTGTTAAAGACTTAAAATTATTTAGGTGTTTTTAGATAAGAAGTCTTTATAAAAGAGATAAGTTACATCTATTTTCTATTCCATTATATGATTTGGTTTTGCTGTTTTGTACTTGCCAGAAATATTTATAAAGTGAAGTACTATTCTTGTATTTATCATTATTTAAAGTCAGTTTCTGGTGATAGAATCGGTTTTTCCATATGTTCTCTGTTAAAACAAAATAAGATTTAACAATTCCTTCAATATGGATATGCTAGCTTTGTTAATTATACATTCGATCATACATTACCCTCTAAGTGGCCAGATTGTGTTTTTTCGGCAGTTACCATTGTTTTTATAGGGTTAATTTTACTGAGAGTATAGTTACTATTATTTTTCAGACTGAACAATTTTTCTTTAATATTGTACTGTAATGTAGGGAGATATATTTATCGCAGTTTTTGACGCAACTATAACTAACCTTAGCATTGTTTTGGTTGAAAATATTTTTGGTAGAGCAGAATAGTTGAAATATTTGATGATTACATTTTGTTTTAACGTTAAGTCTGAAAGATGGATAAAACCATATGAAGTTACGTGTGCTTGATTTAGGTATATGTTTTTTTTGTTTGTTTTTTGGTTTTATCATAGTATTCCAACCTTATACTGTGTTCGATTTTTATAAAGGCTATATTTAATTTTACAGTTATCAAAAGCTTTATACAGATTATACAGAGATGACGAATTAATCCTCCCGTGAAAAACAAACCCACAAAAAATGACAGAATAAAAAAAGGGACTGATTAAGTTTTTTAAACATCACGAACTGAAAAACAATACTACCACTAACACTAAATAATGGCCTGTACAAACCATAGACTAAAAATTCTTACAATCACAGATACTTAGAATACTTAGAAAGATTCTAACCAACATAAAATATTACAGAATATTCATAATTCTTATCTTCTAACTCTACTTTTCAGGTAGTTTTATTAATATATAAATAATAGCTCTGTTATAATACATTGAGCACTCTTCTATTAACAGCTGATAAATATTTATACATCGGTGTGTACATGCGTGTATACACGTACGTATACTTATTTTCATGCACACACACACACACACACACACACACACATACACACATATATATATATATATATATATATATACGGAACAGTTATAGGTCAGGTTTAAGTTAGAACAGTAAATAGAAGTATTAGAAAGTGCTCAATACATGTTTAAAGGGACATGAAGATTTAGCATGTAGAGCGTTTAGTTATTTGGTAGGGAAGATAAGCCGGTTACGCTACAATGGTTTCAACGTTTTCGGTTTCGTCTTGCAATTTGTTTTTTGAAAAACATTTTTTTTCAATTTATTTCAATATAGGTGTGATGGACATGTAGAAGAGATTAATTGTAAACCCGAGCACACCGAGAGATGTGGCCTGATACATCATCAAATATTTAATAATTGCAGAAAGAAACTCGGCGATGAAAGCGTCAAAGAATATGTGGATTCGTGTAAAATCGACGCTTGCATATATTATAATGATACTAAAAATTTTAACAAGGTTGTGTGCGAAGCCATCGAAGGATTCGCTCGAGAATGTGAACGGGCAGGATTCTTAGTCGAATGGAGAGGAATATCGAAATGTGGTAAGAAAATATCCTGTTTCCAAGAAATTTCTCTTGGTTATTGAAGGTAAATTTGTGGTAATAAGTCTTCTCAAACTTCGAGCACTCGCTTATGTTCTTTTTTATTTACTTAAGCAGTTCAAAAGCCTCGCATAATAGTAAAATTGAAAATGCTAGACAGAATCTAAAAACTCTAATGGTAGCATTCTTCTTTTATCATGTCTCTCTACAATTGTCGTTCTTTGTGTGCTTAGTAAGATTTTGACTTTTTGTTATATTTCCTAATCCATTGTTTAACAAGTACTTACCGAAGACCGTTATGTAGGTTATTCGCGGATTTCTTCTCTTGCTTTCGCCTTCAATATTTAATGAAAGCGTATGATTTTCTAGGCCTACTTTCTTCATTATGAACCCGATAAATTTCAGTTGTCTATTTCTGATTATATGCGTAAACGTTCTTTTAATACATTTAGTAATGTTGTCTATATAATTGAAAACCTTACGAGATGGCAGGATTACTAAAATAACATGGAATACTGAGAAAAGTCTGGAGTTTTAAAAAATGCATGCAATCACGTAATTTTTAGCGAGATAAATGATTCTATATTTTATCGTGTAGTCCGATGGTAGAGCAAGTATTTTTTCTATATTTAGTACAATCTAGTCTGAACTTCAGTTAATTAAAAGATTGTGATTCTCGATGCCAAAATTACAATAATTTTTTTTTATCATTTGCTTCAGCTGCTTTATATAGTTTAACCAAAGTTGTTTGAACAATCTCTTGTGTATCATTGCTGCTAAACTGATTTTCTTTGATTTTGTACTCATTTTGAGTGTTACCTTCCTCTACAACAAATTCCTCAGCTTCCGCGAAATGTCGATATACTTATATGTATTTTGTTATTCTTTCAAAATCTATTATCTGAGGAGTTCTTCTTCATGCCAACTATCAAAACAAGTTTTCTTTTCTTGATTTCTTTGAATCAAAACGTTTTAGAAACTTTTCTGGTTGAATTGTATACTTTCGTTTAGTTTTTAATTGTTTCATTTTTGTTCTGACACAGTTTAGATTACCTGTGCTTTCGTGTTTTATTTATCTTACTCTTTACTTAACTGGTTCCTATAGTATTCTTTTCGAGCGTAGTTAAAACGATTCAGAATTATTTACGCAACGTGCATTGTTCGGACAGTTGTTCTCCTCTTTTTGTCATATTCACGAATTTTTGGCTGTGGTACACTCCGGACGTTTTTCAATTTATTGGGATTTTGAGGAAATATGGAATCTAGTGACTGAACGCAAATATTGTGAGTTCAATACCTGGCTACAGCAGAGGTGAATAAAAATTAGAAAGTTGGGTTAAAGAGAGATAATTAATACTGAGACATCTGAAATAAATGGCTTGTGGAACTAGAACAATTTACTTCGAGAACGAAATTTCAGTCACCTAACCTAGGCCAGAGCGTAGAACATCCGAAATATTATGAATATTGCGACAAAAATGAGGGCAACAGTACGAACAATATAAAAAGCGTAAATAATTTCAAAACCTTATCTCAGAAATACTTTGGATTACTTTTACGATCCATATCCTTGATTTATATTCCTTTCCCTGGATTTATGTCAATGCAATTTTTCATTATTTATTCATTATTTGTTTATTTATTTATTTACTTTTGCTTTTGTCTCTTTATATGGGATTTTCCCTCTTTTGAATGCATTTTAATTGTTGTAAATTATCTTTCTTACACTATATTTTGTAAATTTGATGTACTGTCATTGCAGTGTCAACGTAGACTTCCATGCTGCATCATCATATTAATATTATTTTATTTTAACATATTTCATATTCGTTTCTCTGGTGTTGATTTTTATGCATTGTTGTCAGTTTTTCTGATATGTGGCATAAATTTTTAAGTTCCTCTTTTGAATTCAGAATATGGAGTACAGATTATTAAAAACTGTTCCCATACTTATACCGTTAATTAGATTTGTATAACAAATGTTGGTCACTGATATTTCTCTGTTTAGCGTAATTTCTCATATATCTCTCTTTTTGCAAACTTTTATTACTTGTACAGTTTCACGCCCTGGTGTATATTACAATTATCATTGCTGATAACTGCAGCAGATTTGTATATTAATAAATCATTTTTTCCAAATTGATTTTCCGTGAAGAGACTTTCTAATCTTATTTAATCTGAAAAATATATGCTTATAATATTGAATTTTTGTATGGTGTAATAAAAAACATGCATCATGATTAATATATGTAGGAATTACGTGCCCACCGAATCAAGTGTATCAGTTTAATGCGTTGGTGTGTCAACCATCTTGCACTGAACCTCAACCGAAATGCAAAGAGCAGGAGGAAGCCTGTGTATGCAAAGACAGCTACATCCTCAGTGGAGAAGATTGTGTGCCAACAAATCAATGTGGGTGTATACGAGATGGAGTCTATATGAAGGTACTTGAAATAAATTAGATCTGTGTTGAAATTAATTAAATTAAACAAAATTTGTTTCTTATTTTAAACGGAAGCATATAACGGAAGACGTAAATATTTTATGAAAACATTTCAACAAGGTATATGATTTTTAAAAAGCATAATTTTCAAAATATTTAAGCATTCTTGAATTTTTTAAAATATTTATAAATATTTTAACATACATAAAAGTTATTTATTTCCATCCATTAATAATTTCCGAAAAAAAATATCATGATATATTTCCTCAAGAAAGAAGAACGAGAATTGAAACTTTTTAATTTTTGAGAATGCTTTACATCGAACGTTTTAATAAATTAATGACTGATCGAATGAATATTATATAAAAAATGGAGAACGTTTTTTAAAAAGCCATTTACTACTTAATGTAAATGTTATAAGATCATTTGGTTATTTTATAATGAAATGACTATAAATATAAGAAAAACATAATTTTTTGTAAACAGATATTTCTAAGTTTCTGAAAATTACGGTAAAAAAGAATATTATATATATATATATATATATATATATATATATATATATATATATGTCTGTGTGTGGGGGTGTAAAATAGAATAATTTTTAATACCTTCTGATTATATGATTCGATACAATATTAAAAAAACAATTCTAACCGAGATAAAATATTTTCCATCAAAAGCAATGACATAATTCCATTATTTATCAATATAATTGTATATCAGGTTAATGAAGAATTCATCGATTCGAAGTGTCAAACAAAAACTATTTGCAAAGGTGGTGGAAAACTAGTGAATGTGAAGTTAGCGCCTTGTCAAGCTAATAGCGAATGTAAGATTGAAAATGGTCAACGCAACTGTATTTGCAAAACTGGATTTGAACTTCGAGACGGAAAATGCAAAGGTATTTTAATATTACTTACTTACTTCTAACATGACATCTATTCATAATTATATCCCAAAAATAGAAGATTTTATAATAATTCAACCAAAACCGAAACTTTGCTAACGTCTAAAAATAATTTATATAGTAGTTATATGCATTGATACTCAGAGAGAAATAAATTGAGTAGAACAGCGCAGGAAAAAGCGATTTAAATCAATTCTGCTTATTCATAAAAAAACAACAACAATAAAACGTTTAATTGTTCACACGGAAAATTTGTAGTTTTCTTAGGAAAATCATCTGATGTCGAATCATAACTCATGTTTTCTTTTGGTTGACAGAGTTTCAATGTACACAGCATTAGTGTTTTTGTTATAAGATGCCAGTACAGAACATTTGTTTGCGGATCTTACCCATATATCTGGCAAAATTAAAAACATAGATCCTTCACGCTGAAGCCGACAATCTTGGAAAATTAGCTTCAAACACTTTTGATGGCTGTGTAAATGATGAATCTGACTTAGATTCGATCTAATTTTAAAGGGAAAATAATCTTTTTAATTTCGAATGTAAGTAAACATAGTCTTCTCTTTACCTATCATAAAGATTTTGTAGAAGTGATTTGAATAAAGGTACACACAAAGCAGTTAAACAATTTTCTGAGAAGCATGAATAGCGTGATGAGAAACAAGTTAAAATCCTAAGAATTTTCAGTGAGATAGAGCAACATATATCTCAAGAAATACAAAAGTTTTAGATCTTTCGGATTTTTATTTGGTTGCAAAATAATTTATGAAAAAGTATATCAAAAGTGTATTCACATGCTTTATATAAGATTCTTTTATTTGCGTGGTTGTCGTGATCTCAAATAATCATGAACGTGGCAAACTGCAAATGAAAGGAAGGCTGCTTTAATCACTGATTAGGTCAGTGAAATAATAAATGTGATTTAGAAGAAGTTCAATCATGTATATTAATGTTTCCAAGAGGCTGTAAGTTTACGTGTTGATGTAGATTATTGCACACTGTCAGCTTATAAACTAGCTTCGATAATTTCGTTTACTCGGAGAGATTTATAACAGTTATTAGTCCTTGATATTAGCTTAATTGCTATAATAACTGTTGGAGAGCATCTCTTTTTACACATAAGAATAAACTCGCCTGATGTGTACATATAATCCTGCCTATACAGAGTATGGCAGGAGATGAGTAGTAGTTAGAGAGTTAGTAAGGAGTCAGTTTGTCAGGCAAAATTATCGTAAATGTAACATTTCAAGGAAAAACACAAAGCTAAAAATTATGTGACGAAAAACACACCCAACCTGATAGGAACGGACTGGATGCAGACATTTAATATATGGGATTTACCTATTAACTCGTGTTGTAAAAAAATAAAACGCGTGACGACAGAAACTGCAGAACTGAAAAAAAAGGTATTCCCAAGCAGTAAATAATTCACAACAGACATCGCGCAAAAGAAACCTGTATTTATTACATTGATAGTTACAGAAAAACTAGAAAACCAGGCAAACAAGTGAGACACATCAACCAACAAAGAAGGAATGAAGAGCCATGCTCGTCATTCTCAAAAAACGTTGTCTCGACGAAATAAAAAAGAAATATTTTGGAAGCTGTTGAGAATATCAGATCATAAGCAAAAGAAAAACACTAGCTCCTCCTTTTTGCACATGAGAATGGATTCGCCTGATGTATATATATATACTCCTGCCTATACAGAGTACGGCAGTGGTTGAATAGTAGTTAGAGAGTTAGTAAGGAGTCAGTTTATCAGTAAGGATATAAACTCATTACCCGGACTTACTTCTTCACTACAAGACTGTATATATTGGTTTCTATTAATAGTATTCCTAGTATTCTTGAATTAACTAACCCGTATTCCAGTTTGTATATTTTTGTTCAATATAACTTACATTTTCTTTCTCCATATCTAGTTTTGTGGATTTTTTTTTATTTTGTATCCACAACAAATTGGCGACGAAAGATTTTGAACAAGTTCACGCAGAGAAAAAATACGTTTTTCACATCAGTCGCAAAAAACAATTTGGCGACAAAATAACGTGAACTTCCGTATAACCCCAAGGAACAACAAATTAGCTTCGAGCATCTCGAAACTCACATACACAGGAATCGACAACAACAAATTGGCGAAGTAGATTCGTGCACAACAAATTTGCGACGAACTTACCCTGAATCACTTTAACAAAATCCGCTACGAGGATCCGAACAAAAAGTCGACACTATGACAGAGATATAGAAGAAAAAAACAGTTAGAATTAATTGCTAGAAAGCAATAGCTAAAAAAAATCAAACCCCTCTCAGAATCGAAACAGTAAATCATGGAGGACTTTCAGAAAAGAATACTGGAAATCATTAAGAGGAGTGAAGAAAGACAATATAAACTAGAAGAAAGAAAAAATGGAAATGCAAAAAGCAAATGAAGAAAGACATATGGAAATACAAAAAAGACAAATAGAAATACAAAAGGAAAATTATGAAAAACAAATGGAAATACAAAAGGCGAATGAAGAAAGACAATTACAATTACAAGAACTATTATCAAAATTCAGCACTAGAAAGGAACACGGAAAAGGAAGAGACGTTTTCGCAAGATGTTGTGTGAAACGCTATTGAAACTTTTAAATACTCGATCGAAGAAGACAAAAATTATGAAAAATACTACAGGCAATATGAATATATTTTTAATATCGACTGCCAGTACTGGTGTGAAAAGAAAAAACTAAGGCGTTTACTCAGAAAATTAGGTACGGACGAACACGCTTTGTTCGTAGATTATATTCTCCCCAAAAAGACGAAAGATTTAACGTTTAACGAGGCAGTGACAGGCCTCACGGAGCTGTTTAGCCCCAAAATCTTCTTGTTCCATAAAAGGTGGAAATGCCTTAATCTCGTGAAAGACGAAAACGAGGACTATTATACATTTGCAGCTATCGTCAACAAACACTGTGGTGATTTTAAATTGTCGTAGCTAACCCCTGACAACTCCAAGTATCTCATATTTGGCCAAGAACAAGTTGCAGCTAAAAACAGTAAAATGAGAAAACGAATGCTGATCAAACTTCAAAACGAGGCAGATCTAACACTCCAAAAACTGTCAGAGTATTGCCAGAAATGCCTCAGTATAAAGAAATATAGCAAAGATATCGGAAAATCAGGAGTCACGCACATTCTAAAGGTAAAAAGAAATTTACGTTTTGTACCCACCTCAAAAGCAAAGCAAGATTATAGTGACAAAGAAAAATGATAAAAAACTATGTTTGACAAGAATCCAATAAAAACCAAGCCCCTCTTCTGCATGGTACAGATGTGGTGGGTGACATTGGTTTAAAGATTGCCTTTTTAAGTACAAAAATTGCCACCTGTGTGGTAAGATGGGCCACAAAGCAACGGTATGCAGAAAAAAACAACCTAGAAGATTAAGATCTACTAGAGTGGAGGATGAAAACAAGTAAAATATGTTGAACTGGAAATATTGAATAAGAAGACCAAATTACAATTGGATTCGGGATCAGACGTAACAATAAATTTACAGACATGGCGGAAGTTGAACAGGCCGACCATGTTACACACTAAATAAATTGCTTAATCGATTACAGGATAAAGGATTAAATTGGAAGGCAAAATTATCGTAAATGTAACATTTCAAGGAAAAACAAAAAGCTAAAAATTATGTGACGAAAAACACACCCAACCTGATAGGAACGGACTGGATGCAGAAATTTAATATATGGGATTTACCTATTAACTCGTGTTGTAAAAAAATAAAACGCGTGACGACAGAAACTGCAGAACTGAAAAAAAAGGTATTCCCAAGCAGTAAATAATTCACAACAGACATCGCGCAAAAGAAACCTGTATTTATTACATTGATAGTTACAGAAAAACTAGAAAACCAGGCAAACAAGTGAGACACATCAACCAACAAAGAAGGAATGAAGAGCCATGCTCGTCATTCTCAAAAAACGTTGTCTCGACGAAATAAAAAAGAAATATTTTGGAAGCTGCTGAGAATATCAGATCATAAGCAAAAGAAAAACACTAGCTCCTCCTTTTTGCACATGAGAATGGATTCGCCTGATGTATATATATATAATCCTGCCTATACAGAGTACGGCAGTGGTTGAATAGTAGTTAGAGAGTTAGTAAGGAGTCAGTTTATCAGTAAGGATATAAACTCATTACCCGGACTTACTTCTTCACTACAAGACTGTATATATTGGTTTCTATTAATAGTATTCTTAGTATTCCTGAATTGACTAACTCGTGTTCCAGTTTGTATATTTTTGTTCAATATAACTTACATTTTCTTTCCCCATATCTGCTTTTGTTATTCATTATTTTGTGTGATTTTTCAACAAGAATCCACAACAATAACTAATACATTTTTGAATGGAAAAAGATAATTTTAAAAAGCGTAGAATACATTATCTTAATTTCATTTTGAAATGAGAGAATAGTTTATTTATTGATGATATATATCTATACTGATATTATCAACAAACATCACTGCTACATTTTATTATAATTTTATTTTAATATAGTGTGGTAATTTATCCATGCAGACACAATATTCATTTCAAAATAAATGTAAATATGTACAGAAATTATAAATTTCAAAATAAAGACACACGTACACATGCAAAAATGAATTTAAATATTTTTCCTAGAGTTTCTCAATCAATAAGTAGAAAAATACATACGGGCGTTTGCACAATTAAAATAGAGAGGACTAAAATGATTTCTATTACTCGTCGAATATTTTTTCCTTGAAATAATTTATATGGTATTGATTAATGCGAAACGTAAAATTTGAAATGTGACATTCAATGTAAGGTTTCAAAATGTAACACAAAGACCTGTAAAATGTGGTTAATTTACAAAGAAAATATAAACGCTTTTAGTTACCAAAAATTTAAACCTTTCTATTTAAATATTTGTTTTTAAAAAAAAGTATATGCAATGTGTGAAATTATTTAAATTTCACGCTCATTAAAAGTTAAATAAAAATTATGTACAATTTTATTTGATATTATCACAAAGGAAAACAATACGCCGTTTTGTCTAAAAGTTATACGTACATTGTTTTCAGAAAAACCTGATTGTACATGCAGTGTATCAGGAGATCCTCATTATAGAACATTTGATGGACAAATTATTCATTTCATGGGAATATGCAAGTATACACTAGCAAAATCTACAAAACAAGCTCCACATAGCTTTGCGGTTGAAGTGAAGAATGAACACCGTGGAAATAACCGAGTTTCCTATACAAGAATGGTGGATGTCATACTACCCAATGTGACAATAAGACTTCTACCAGGACATAAAATGCTTGTAAGTAAAAACGGCAATTTTATTTTGCATCGTAAATTATATTTGACTTTTATTCTCTTTTAATAGACAATTGATTGAAATTGTTTTTTGTTCTTTTATTTTTAGTGATTATATATTTTACTTTTTAAATGAAAACACGGTATACAATGTAAAGAAAGAATTAATTCATTTTTTGCTACTATAGGTAAATGGTGAAAAACATTCGTTGCCAATTTACGACGTTTTAGGATTCTCGGCTACATTCGCTGGTGGATGGATAACTGTGTCTACAAAATGGGGTCTTCAAGTTAAATTTGATGGAAGGCATCGAGCTAATGTGAAATTACCAGCTTCATTTGCTAACAAGCTGAATGGAATCTGTGGTGATTGTAATGGCAAAAAAGATGACCTGCGCACTAAAGAGGGCAAAGATGTATCGAAAGATCGTGACCGATTCTTTAAGATCGGAAAAAGTCATGAAGTCAAGGATGACAGCGACAAACCAGAAGTTGGGTGAGAAACGATTTGTTCAAATTATCACATAAATCTATTTCTTTAAATTAGTGCGATAACATTTAATAGTACTGCTGAATGTATTTTTGAGGCATCATTTATGGAGAATAAAACTGATGTTACATCATTTGAAATATCAAATTTGAAAGTTGTACGAGGAACCGAGATAAAAGTATGAACTTGATAAATTTTATTTATGCGTATCAGTTGCAATAAAACCGGCTAATATTACTTTGACTCGCTCGGAGATATACGTGAGACATATTGCGCTGACATTCGTGGTTATTATAAATAGCTACTGACCAAATAAGCGGACAAAGATTTACTACCACTCAAACGGCAAAAAAAAGTTATCATTTTACGCTACACTGCATGCAGCGTACACGCTTTCATCGTTGCGAGCTAACTATAAGCTTATATTGAGATAATATGGGATCATTTTTTTCAGATACTCTTGGAAATATTTTAAGATGAATTGATAATGTAGTTCTTGTTGAAATACGTTCTTGATTAAAAAGAATGTATATAGCTTAAATACTACAGTTTAAAAATATATTAACTGTTAGTATATTATTTCGTTTTACGTATAATACTTGCTCATTGTTACAACGATGCATTCCTCTATAAAAATGATATTAATAATGTCTAAAGAGGTTAAAGTCTGTAGTAAGCGTTTCTATTGAGTCCTATTTGTTATTAAAAAAAATTTTAATTCAGGAAGAAGTTGTTAAATAGAAAGATTAGAAATAGAACGTTTGGAAGACTCTAGATCATTCCAAAATATTCAAGAAAGATCTAGATAATTCGAGATCATTCGAGAAATATGCTAATTATGTGCTAGCCTCTATGAAAATAGTTTTTGGGAAAAGAGTAGTCAGTTGTAAAAAGATTTCCTGACATTATCGACTCCGGCGTGATTCGTGGATATTAAGAAACTCTACGAAAAGTTGCCGATTAACAAAAACCCAAAAGAGAACCTTATGGAACAAATCCGGTAAATAGAATTTTGACTTTTTCATTGATCAAACTAAAAATTATTCTTTTATACATATTTGAAGATTTCCACAAATAATACTTAGAATAGTCGCTAGCCTAACGTGGTAACGATACTTGATTCCTTACCTTCCCCTTCTTTCCTCATAAAACTAGCCAATAATAAACTCTGTTTCTGTTCTGAATGCAAAGATTTTATGTAAATTTGTAAATTTTTTATTTTGTGTGTTTTTCTTTTAGTAAATTAAATATTTGTCTGTGACTTAGCTCCGTGTTTTGGTCAATCATTCTTTTTCTTTTGTTACACCTTATAACACATAACAGTCATTTATTTTTATATGTTGCGAATTTTTATAAAAAGAAAGAAAGAACAATCTTTAATTACTAAGAAAAAATAATAGCGATATTTTCAATATTCCTTGTCGTAAAGATTTTATGTCAATTTATGGAAAATACAGACAGTGAGGAAGTGGTCCAGGAGCAGGATTCTTGAAAATTCTCTCACTTGCTTTGTATAAGATAGTTTGATTTCTGCCCAGATATATATATATATATATATATATATAAAAGAAAGAGAGAGAGAGAGAGAGAGAGAGAGAGACAAAAAGGTACCGAGACATAAGAAAAGAGAGAGTGATTGTAGAAAATAGTACTTAGTGAATGTCACTACTTAAAATATTTAGCAAAATCTTAAAAAGATACAAAAGTGATTGTCACAATTACAATTTGTCTAATACTTCTTCGTCAAAAGTAAACAATAGTGTCTCTCTTAAATAAATATTATTCCAAATTGATTTTTCTTTATTAATATAAAATATAAATAACATCAATATGAAATGTGTTAATTTAAATGATTAATAGATAAAATAGTGTATTACTTATTACGAATACTTTTTGTCAATTTTCGTCTTTTTAAGAGAATAATTAATAATATTATGGTATAATATATTCTGTAAGAAATAAACATCCAAAACCTATTATTTCATCCAGGTGTAATAAGATTTATCTCAACACTACATGTACACCTGCTCAAACTCGGGGATGCGACCTGATTCAACACCCAATGTTCAAAACATGTCGACAAAAACTCGGTGTTGAACGTGTTAATGAATATCTGGACTCATGTAAAATTGATTCCTGTGTTTATCACAACGACAGTAAACTTTTAGACAAGGTTGTGTGTCAAGCGATTGAAGGATTCGCACGGGAATGTGAAGAAGCAGGCCTCACAATTAACTGGAGGGTTGTATCAAAATGCGGTAAGGAAGTATTTGATAATTCTTATTACATTCTAGTATCAAGGTTTTGACCGTTATCAAGAATCAGTAAGACTCCAAATATTATTGTGTCCTCTTCACAGTATTGAATTTTTGTGCTGTATATTATTTAATCAAAATAACATTATGTATACTCACCATGACATACCACTGTAACTAATATCTGCTAGTTTTACAGAAAATTATCATCATTATTGTGACTTTTGTTGTAATATTGCTATAATTTGTTTCTGATTTTTTAATAACATTCGTGGTTTAATAATAAGTGAAATCTTACAATAAAAGAATTATCAAGAGGTTTGTTTTTCTAGCAAAATTAACGTCATATATTTATTTCTACAAAAATAATTAAAATGAAATTTAAAATATATAAGGGCTTTTTAATTGTGATTCACCACCAATGCAACCAGAAACTCGGTATTGTTGTGTTAATGAATATCTGTATTCGTGTAAAAGTACTGATTATATTTATCACAAGGATAGTAAAGCTTTCGACAAGGTTTTGTAGCAATTAGCTAAATGATTTTCACGTGAATGTGAAGAAGCTGGCTTCACTTTAAACTGGAGATTATTATAGAAATGCAGTAGGAATCCTTTTGTAATTTTTATTAACTACTAGAAACATGTTTCAGACTATCATTAAGAAGCTGTAGAACGCTTCAAAATATATTTTCTTTAACTTATCGTCTATTTTTTAAATAATCTCTATTTTTATGTAACTGAAGACAACTCAGACTCCTTGCTAGAATTTCTGAGATTATTCTTAACCCGAAAAAAAATATCTAGGCGATTGATACTAACCGTTTCTTATTATTCTTATTACTATATTTTCATCATATTGTGATTTCTGATATAGTCATATTACCTACAATGCCTGTGGAAAGACCTAAATCATGCCGTGGTATTCTGTTATTGCTACATTTCATTTGCTTTTCTGTCTCCCTAGTGTTACTTGGACAATTTCCTTAGTGTTAAGCAGGGATTTCTAGGAACTCTTTCAACTTGTTGATTTGTTCCTTTTTAAGCATTACAAGCGTACCTACTATAACTGCTGGTATTCTTGTTTTCTGTTGCCACATTTTGTTCTATTTTATTTCCAGGTCTGTATACTTTGATAGTTTTTCAAATTCCTTGCTTGTTATGTTACAATACGCTGAAAAGGCCTTATCATTTAGTTAACAGGTTTTTCTTTCGGCTTTTGACAATAATGTACAGTCTATTTGCTTCAATTTACCTGTCTGTGTAGATGGTGTAGTTCAAAAATAGTAATGTCTTTTATTTCTGTAACCGGTACTAGATGATGTTCATACCACTGTTTGTTTACATATTTTCCAAAATATGTATTTTCAGTGTAAATATTGCCTCACTCTCTCGAGACTATTTTTATATTCATTTGGGACAAGTACAGAACATCCTGAAATTAGATGGTCTATAGTTTTCTGGTATTTTTCACAGAACCTGTATTCCTGGATCACCATTTATTTTTACATACATTTATCTGAAGGTTTTTACTAAAATAAATCTGGTCTTGCGCTGCAAAAATAAAGGCTTCTGTTTTAGACTGTACTTCAGATTATTGTAACGATTGATGAGTATTAATAATATCAACATCAGCATTTTCTTAGCATTTCCTTAATATTACCCAAGAAGTGGTTGGTTTTGCTAGTGTTGTTTCATCTGTTCAAGAGCTTTATCCTTGCTAGTCTTTCTGCAACTGTTAGTTGTTGGGTTCTATTTTCGTTTTCTACAAAATTTACCAAATCTAAATACTGCTTGTATTCACTGACTTCTTTCATTATTGAATTTGTTTCTTTCTCTTTACTTGTTAGATTAATCGTGTCACCCAGTCCTTTGTTATTTCCATGTATTTTAGTAAGTCAATAGTCCTTGGCTTGTATGACAATTCTATCTGAATAAAACATTCTCTAGTTTATTTACGGGGTATGTATAAATGATCAGCATCAGCCTTAGGATGATACCTCGTATACTAAGAAAGAAGCTTTCTTGTTTTAGAGTCCACTTGTCTGGTGTCGTTTAAAGTCCAATTCAAGTGGTTGAAATTATATTGAACCACGGGAATGGCAAGGTTATTAATGGTGATAATTCTTTTCTGAGAATTCAATTCAGTACTTAATATCAGTCGCATTCTTCTATAATACATTTTATGCACTAGTTCTTTAATTTTCTTATGGTAAATTCCTTTACCATCATTCACACATAGGCACTTATAAGCTTTTTCTTGCACTAAATCAGAGGCTAAGCTAATAGAGGATGTTTGTTGTGTTGATCCTCTAAAAGTATGGCTTTAGCACATTTATCCAAAGTGAGATTAATTCCATTATCATTACTGAAACATTTTACAGTTTGCAGAAGACCTAGCTCACTGTAATTCCTAGCATACACCTTTAAGCCATCCATGTAAAATTGATGGCTTCTATTGTTTTTTTCTAATAATCGCCCCCCAACATACAAGTAGGGCAGTACCACCACTGTTGTGCAGGGATCTACATAAGAGAAGAGAGAATAATAAGAGGAAAAGGTTACAGCGAGTGTAATAGAATGGATAAAAGAATGATGGGAGTACTGGTATAAAGAGAATTACGTGAGAATAGGAAGAAAAAGGAGAAGAATAAGATACAGTTTCTAACTGGAAAAAGATGGAAGTGAAGGGGATAAGAGATGGCAATTGACGTTGCATTTAATCTTTTGTATATTGTAGCTATCAGGAAAGTAAGTTACGGAAGAAAGTTCCACAGTCGGGAAGAGCGAGAAAAAAAGCTAATGGAGTACAAGTGGTGGCTACATTTGATAGTTTTAACTGTAAAAGGGTGGGACCTAGTTGTCAGTATAATAGCTAGAGTAGAAACTAAGCTCGTCGGAGCAGAAATGAGCCAAATATTTGTAAAAGAGAGTGAAGCTACATCTCATCAACGAGAAAAAGACTGGTGTCGAAGTACCTTTTCGGGATTGATTAGATAGCAGATTCACTTTTGAATTTTGGCGAGAACTCGAGATTAATAACAGGAGCTTCCAACCAAATATGACAACAGAATTCAATGTATGCGCGATTAGTTGATTTGTATATGTGCAAGGATAACAGATTCGTTTTGGAAGCATCGAGATTTGCGAGCCATTTCTAAACACAGTCCACCACCGATTAGAAGAGAGGTTTGCTTTGTCAGCCTCGGCAGATTTCTTATTGAGGTTGGAAAAAATAGTGGTGTCTTCAGCGTAGATACCGACATAGGATCTAATTACAACAGGGAGATCATTGATGAGGATCAGAAAAGGTGTAGGGCCTAGGATAGATCCTTGCGATACACCTGCGTTCTTATGATAGGATCTGGAAGTATGCCCATTCAATACGACGCTCATTACGAGATTTCATAGCAACGATAGTATTAAATCAAACAAGTGTCCATTCATCCCATAGCACTGTAGCTTGCACAGAAGGTCAACGTGCCAGACTTTGTCAAATGCTTTGGAGATATTCAGAGCAACAGATAGAAATTTGCCGTTCTTATTGAGAGCCTGGTATACGTATTTGGTGATGGTAGTTAGCATATCAGCAATAGACCTGGCTAGGCGGAAGCCATACTGTATGTCGGTGAATAGGCTATTGGGTGTGAGATATTGCACCTCTTTAACATTGATAATAACCTCGAACATTTTGCCAAAATCGGTAGGAGGCTGATAGGGCTAAGAGTGGTTTAAGAGTTTTCCAGAGTCCTAAAATACAGCAACGACACAGAGGAGGTTTTCTAGCTGGCAGAAAAGCAAGAACCAAAGAGGCAGTATTTGTTGTGTTTAAAGAGGACAGGGGAGAGTTCAGTGGCACATTTCATCATGACAATATATGTGATTCCGTCACCTCCGTTAGCCTTATGTGGTCAAGCTATGAAATTATGTTACTGACAAGCGAGGTCGCAATGTATAAGTCATTCTTTTCAGCCTCAGTTATAGGTAGGAAGTCGTATGCGAATACTTCAGACGATTCGGTTTAGGCGATTTTTGTGTAGCAAGTTTAGTATTGTATCTCTAGTTGTGGATATTCATTTTGTCTTTTTGATAAGGAGAGTCCTAGATTAGTGATAGCAGACGGCTATCAACTGCGACATATGTAGGAAGGGAACTGGCGCACACTACAGCATATTTTGGCCTCAGTGTTGAAAATGGAAGACTCTTGCCGAGACACCCATCTATTGCCGTAATTTCAATGCAAGAACCCCGATATGATGCAACTTTTGATTACAGCAAGTGTTAGGGTTCCTAACAACTAGTCGGAAACAGCAACCAGAAAACCGCCAACTAGGAATACTCAGTATAAAAAGGCGTTACTACCGTCCACCTACGTTATAGACAAGTCGCGACAGCACCACTATTGAGGCCTAAAAGAAGCCGGAAACCTCTTCCTAAATAGCAATCAAGAGCAGATCCTCTACTTTTGTTCAATAGAAGAGAGAGGAATATAAAACGGGCGATAGTAGGGTTTATATACTCTAAATAAAATAATTTTTGTACTAAGATTTAATTTAGCTATTTTATAACACATTCCGTCCTGTTAAGTTAACTATTTAATGCTATCAGTGATATACAAAATGTAAAGGAGACAAAGAGTCAACTTGACATATTCTTCTGTTAATGTTTATTTCACCAGGTTTGTAGGTTCCATTGTATTATTAAAATAATGTGTTGTTTTCCATCCCGAAATACAATTGTTTGATAGAATTATTGATAAAGGTAATTAATGAATATATGTGTCTGTACATTTGTATATAGTTAAAGATTTTAAGATTCAGGAATGTAGTACACTATCGTATGCCTTACAATAATCTAGGCAGTACTAAGACCTTTCTTTGCATTGAAGCAGTTTTCCATGAACACCCCATTAATATTTGGCCTTTACATCCGTAAGAGCCATGTCTGCACCATTTCTGTTCGAGCGGTAGTATTTCATGTCTTTCCAAAAATAAATATGTCTTTTTTGTCAAAGTACATGTCAATAGCTTGCACATTGTGAGAAGACATGTAATTGGTCTGTTGTTTTTGTGAAATTTATCGCACCGTTCTTGGTTAGATTAAAGATAATTCCTTTGGTTATCCATGCCGCTATTTTAGTAGAATTACTCACCATTTCTTGAAGTTCTTTAGCTAGTTTTTGTGTACTTTATTTAAATAATATAGCAAAATGTTAAGAACTTCATCTATTTTTCTAAATTTCCAGATCTGTGCTTATTTTCCGTGCACATTCATTATTCTCTTCTGTGTGATTCTAACCCATGTTTGTTCTGGTTTATTTTTTATCTGATATATCTCTTGCGCAATCCAATCTACATAGTTGTTATGTTTTAGGTCAAACCCATTTTTCCCAGGACTGTATAATTTTTTTCGATTTGGTTGGTGTGGGGGTACTCTCACTTCAATTTTTTGTTTACATGATTCTTTGTAAAATTTCTGTGCATTGGGTTGAACGATCCTATTCTGTTTGTAGAATCTCGATATTTTTATAGCTTCTTATCCTTTGAGCCTTCCCTTTTAGTGTTTGCTTTATGTTTTCTTTAGCTGATAGCAGAGTCCCGATAATGTATTTTTTCGACTCTTCGGGCTTTATTATTATTATTATTAGTAGTAGTAGTAGCAGTAGTAGTAGTAGTAATAGTAATTGTAGTAGTATCAATATTAATATTGCTGCCGCTATCATTGTTGTTTTAGATTTCGTTTTATTTGGGTTTTTGTTTTAAATAATATTCATAAACACGCAAAATTTTTCCCGCACGAGTATTATTCAAATTTGTATTTAAGTAAGGAAAATAAAATTTTTTATACATGTAGATATGAAATGATTTGTTTGAACATTATTTTTGATCGATACTCGTATTTAAGTAGATATTCTGTTTACAATCAAACAGTATTATAAATTTATTTCTGCCGATCTGATTATTTACGATAAATTTTTGTTATGAAAACGTGTGTCATTTGGGAGGATTTAAATATTTGAAAAACAAATTGTTTGAAGTAAAATAATCATTCTCATATCGGTTATATTATCTGTGCATTTAAAATAAAACTTGAACAACAAAGAATTATTATTATTATTATGATGTCATTTTTCATCAAATTTCGATTTCTGCATTGGTCTCACTACCAACCAAGTCTGCGGGGAGACCTAAGGCAGGTAGTGGCGTGTTGTTATGACTCCATTTCATGTTTTTCTATCTTCCCTATCATCCCCAGCATTACATAGATAACGTTTTCCTTAGTGTGTGGGCTGTACTTAATAAGACAATTTTTTGTATATCTCTTAAGCTGGGGTTTCCAGGGATTCTTTCAATGTGTTGTTTTGTTCCATTTTTTATCATTCCAAGTGCACCTAATATCACTGGTACAACTCTTGTTTTCAATTTCCACATTTTTTCTATTTCAATTTCCAGGTCTTTATATTTTGACAGTTTTTCAAATTCCTTGATTGCTATGTTACAATCCGCTGGACAAGCCATATCAATTAATATACGAGTTTTCTAATTCTGGTCTTTAACAATAATGTCTGGCCTATTTGCTTCAATTTTTCTGTCTGTGTAGATGGTGTAATCCCATAGAATGGTGACATCTTCTATTTCTGTAACCGGTGCTGGGTGATGTTCATACCAGTGTTTGTTTACTGATTTTCGTCCATGTAAATATTGCCCCACTCTATTGTGTCGATTTTTATATTCATTTGGGGCAATACAGAAAAGCCTGATATTAGATGGTCTATTGTTTCTTGGTGCTTATCACAAAACCTGCATTTCGGATACACATTATTATGTATAATATTTGCCTGAAAGTTTCTAGTGAAAAGACTTTGGTCTTGCGCTGCAAGAATAAAACCTTCAGTCTCAGACTTTAATGCAGATGCACGTAGCCATCGATGAGTATTAACTCTATCAACATTGGATTTATTGGCACGTTCTGGATATTGGCCAGACAGAGGTTTGTCTTGCCAGCGTTGTTTCATCTGTTCAAGAGCTTTATCTTTGGCTTTCATTTCCATATTTTTTGCCGCAACAATTGGTTCTTGGCTTCTGTTTTGCTTTTCTACAGAATCTACTAACTGTATATCTTGTTTGTATTTACTGCCTTCTTTTATTATTGAATCCTCCAGTCCTTTGTTGTTTCAATGAATGTTAGTAAGCCAATATTTGTTGTCTTGTATGACAATTCTAGCTGAATAAGACCTCTTCCAACTTCTTTGCGGGGTATGTATAGGCGGTCTACATTAGCATTTGGATGATGCATCGTATGCTTAGAAAGAAGCTTTCTTGTTTTAGAATCCATTCGCCTGATGTCGTTTAGAGTCCAGTTTAAGATGTGGAAACTATATTGGACAACTGGGATAGCAAGGCTATTAATGGCCATAACTCTGTTCTGAGAATTCAATTCAGCTTTTCATATCATTCGTAGTCTTCTATAGTAATCTTTACGCACTATTTCTTTCATTTTTTATGGTGAATTGTTTCACTCTCATTTACATCTAGGTATTTATAAGCTTCTTCTGGTTTCAATTCTTTTATTGTTACAGCAGGGTCTAAGCTAATTGAGGATGTTTCTTGTAGTGATCCACGTAAAACTGTAGCTTTAGCACATTTATTCAAATTGAATTTAATTCCAATGTCTTCGCTGAAGCATTTTGCAGTTTGCAGAAGACCTTCCAGCTCATTATCATTCATAGCATACAACTTTAAGTCACCCATGTAAAATAGATGGCTTATTTTCTTTTGGCCTATTTTATAACAACATTCTGTCTTATTAAGTTGACTGGTTAGTACTATTAATGATATGCAGAATAGTAAGGGAGACAAAGAATCACCTTGAAATATACCTCTTTTGATGTTTATTTCATCAGACTTATAGGTTTCATTAATATGATTGAGGTAAAGGGTTGTTTTACACATAGACATGCACTGTTTGATGAAATTAATGATGACTGGTGATATCTTGTATATATTTAAAGTCTTTAAAATCCAGGAATGTGGCACACTATCGAATGCCTTACGATAATCTATCCAGGCAGTACTGAGATTTTTCTTTGTACTGTAGCAGTTTTCCAGGATCATTTTGTTAATAAGCAATTGGTCTTTACATCCGTAATGGCCACGTTTGCACCTTTTTTGTTCAAGCGGTAACATGTCATTTCTTTTTAAGAATAAATATGTCTGTTTTGTTAAAATAGATGTTAATAGTTTATATGTTGTCGGAAGGCATGTAATTGGTCTGTAGTTTTTCAAGTTGTTTGTGTCACTATTCTTGGGTAGAAGAAATTTAATTCCTTTGGTCATCCACGCAGGAATGTTAGTGGGATCATCAGCCATTTCTTGAAGTTCTTTGGCTAGTTTTTTATGTGCTGTATGTAAATAATATATCCAAAAGTTAGGAATTTTATCTATACCTGGGAATTTCCAATTGTGGTGCTTTTTCAGTGCAAATTTAACATCCTCTTCTGTAATTCCAGCCCATGTCTGCTCTGGTTTATTTTTTATTCGTTCTATCTCTTGTGCAATCCAATCTAATATTTTGTTATGTTCTTCAGGGCAAACCCATATTTTTTCCCAGAACTGTGTAACTTCTTTCATTTTGGTAGGGACTGTCACTTCAATTCTTTTTTTACCTATTTCCCTGTAAAATTTCTTTGCATCGGTTTGAAAAATCTTGTTTTATCTGTAGAATCTTGATCTTTTCTCGTAGCGTCTTATTCTTTGAGTCTTCAGTTGTATTGTTTGATTTATTTTTCCTTCGTTGATAGGACTTCATTTTCATTTCTAATGTTGTATTTTCTTTCGACACTTCTGCTTTTCCTAGTTCTTACATTTATTCCTCTAGTCAGTTCATCCAGTACTGATAGTTCACTTCTAAGTTTTTTGATGTCTTTTTTTATTTTTATTTTCCAAGGTGGATCTTCATGTCTTCGAGACTGCCTTGTTTTGAATTTGATGTTCAATTTTTTGTTGCTGCTATTGCTGATGCATATATTACTTCATTGAGATTTGTATAAGTGTCTTCTTCATCCCAAATTAATTTGAGTGCTGCATTGTGGAGTTTAATATTTCGGAGGTTATACTTGTTGGTTGTAATTTTGGGAGCTGTTCTCGTTCCTCTATTGCAATATTTTGTATTTGATTTATATGGTTCTTGATTTCTTCTTTGGCTTCTTGTATACTGTTCTTATTTTCCGTGAAATAATTCTGTTCAATGTGCTCTGAACTCGTTTTATTTTCCTCTTGTAACTGACTCAGATCACATCTTCCCAGCACTTCTAAACTTACAGCATTATCTTCACAGTGATTAGTGCGTATCACGGTTTCTACGTTATGACATGTGACTTGTTTGATGTTATTACTTTTTATTTCTGATTCCGGTTCCTTTTCATATTTTGTTGATTCGTCTATTCTGGTTAAAATTCTTTTAATCTCATTAATTTCAGCCTCTGTCAATCAGTTATTATTATTATTATTATTATTATTACTATTATTATTATTATTTCTGTTTTTATTTTTGTTTTAGAGTTCGTATTATTTGTGGTTTTGTTTTAAATAATATAGCTAGAATACTAATTATTTACTTTTTCCTGTACAGGTATTGTTCACACATGTAATTTTATAAGAGAAACAAAATTAGTTACGTTTAGATATATTGAAATATTTACAAAATATTTATATGAAGTAAAATAATCACTTTCATATCAGTTACTTTAGCTGAAGAATTTAATATGAAATTTAAATCACAATGAATTCTTCTTCTGCTTTTTCTTCTTCTGCTTTTTCTTCTTCTTTTTTTCTTTTTCTTCTCCTTCTCATTATTATTATTATTATTATTATTATTATTATTATTATTATTAAGTTTAATATTATTATTATTAGGAATGGCTTGTCCACTGAATCAAGTGTATCAGTTTAATGCGTTAGTATGTCAACCTTCTTGCACTGAACCCAGACCGAAATGCGTGGAACGTCAGGAAGCCTGCGTATGCAAAAATGGATATATCCTAAGTGGAGAAGAGTGTATGCCAAAAACTCAATGTGGATGTATGCATCTTGGTATCTACATGAAAGTAAGTAGAATTCCTTTTATGTAAAAATACTGAGAAACTTCTAAATTTAATTCTGCTTAATAAGTAGAAATAAAAGACACTTTATATTCTCTGCATTAAGTTTATTGCTGCAAATTAGTTTCATGACTTATTTGTTTTTCTCGTTTGCTTCTTTTCACATCTTAAAACGGTAAGTCTAGATTTTGATTTAACAAAGAATCTCCACTATTTAAGTTCATAAAATTCTTTTGAGACATTCAGTCTTTCATTGTATCCTCTAAATGAATTGCACAAATTATATCGTGCATATGTATTGATGTTATCGTTCTTTAAAGAAAAGAAACATTGCATATATGTTGTTTTTTATCCCAACATCAAAATCATTAATAAAAGGAAGCCAATTTTAATACCAAATTTCTGTTTAAAATATTCTCTGATATCCAAACTGTATAAAACAACACGGTCATTTTGAATGCAGCTATTCAAAACTGAACATCTCATATGACATCTCATAAGACAAACATTAAGAATTTTCTAGTATGTCATATTTACTATAATTGGCTATAATTTAGCTTTAAATCATGAATAGAAATAAAAAAAGTAAATATACATTTTTATGAGGTTAGTCTTTTACAAATTAATTTAATCGGAAAGTCTTTTTTTCTCTGTGAAAAACTCGTTTGAAAAATTTACTATAACAATAAATATTAGATTAGCATGTTAATTCCCTCCTTTCGATATTTGAGACGGTAGAGATTAAAGGGTACCACTAAAAACATAATTAATAACAGATTTATTAGAAACACACAATTAATACAGGCTTTTTATTTCAATTTTCATAATTAAGACCGTATTTTAGGTCAGGAGTTAATGGTCTAATATTACTATTCAAAATTTAAAAATTACAAAAATGTTCTTTATGAAGAGAACTGCTTTGAGAAGTTTGAATTAAAGCATCATTTCGGAATATTTCAATTTTTTATATCAGTTCATACCACCTAAGGTAATAAAGCCACTAAGACGTAAGATGCTCCCAATTGCTAGATAATATAAAAACACGCTATTAATGAGAGAGAACAATAAAAAAACAAGAATTAGGAAGACAGAAGATAACGAGTGACATTACATTGTATTTTGATAAACAAATTTAACTTGGGAGGAAGGAATCGGGGGTTAGTTTAACAAAAAAGCAATTACCATAGAAATTATGGTTATATTTTGCCATTTAACGTTTAAATGATGAAACCTTACCGTCAATCTAATAATATTTAAAATTCATAAGGCCTATGTACTATAGAGTAAATTTCATCAGAGAAATTACTATGAAAGTATTTATAAAAACTGCGCTACGGTAGTGGGATAGTGACTGAAGCTAAGATGTTAGGCCAGGAACAATGACATTGCAGATTCTTCTTTGGATTTTATAAATAAACTCTAAATATACAGCAGGAGCACCAGGCCAGATGTGCCAACAATATCCAACAAAAGAATAAATGGTAGGCTTATAAATACGCAAGATAGTATCTTTCCTAGCTGCAAATCTAGCAACTGATTCAATGTAATTTTTCGGCTTAATGTTAGCAGAAACCATTAGTCCGAGAAAGTGCGAAGAGTCACTTTCGTGTAGGTTAGTATCTATTGTGCTGATTGAGAATAAAATGATTCTCTTAGATGATTACAAGAGAACACTTTCGTTTAGAAGACGTTAAGATTAGCGAGTCATTCATTGTCCCAGTTAACAACAGATTGTAGCTAAAGCTTTTTGATCAGCTGCAAATTTGACTTTATTGAACCAATCAAACTTACTATTAAGATAAAATTAAATAATTGTAACTTCAGCATAGATCCAGAGATGGGAACTGATGACAAGAAGAATAATTCTGAAAATTCGTAGTTATGTAGGACCAAGGATAGACCTCTGGTGAATACCTGCATTAATGAAAAAAAAAACATCTAAAAGAGAGGCCATTTAAAACATTTCCTTTATCGATTAGTTAGGAATCATTTCAAATGTGCGTCTAGAAATAGCATAACCTGTCAATTTATAAAGAAGACTAGTATGCAAAACCCTGACAAATGCCTTTGAGATGTTTATTTTATCTAAGGCCTTTTGGCTGATAGTTTATTATACAAGTCACTGATCGTTTAATAAGTCATGAGATTTGGAAAATAATGTAAACTCTCTTCCTCAGCAATAAATCTTTTTCCAAACCTAGACAAAAACATTCAATAAATATATTAAAATAAACTAAAAATCAATTACCCTATAAGTCATTTACGAGAATAAATAAGTCGTCTTACATAGAACAAATTCTTTATGCTTGCATCATTATATGTGAGTGCGAGCAAATAGGAAATATCAAAACACTATATTATTCCTTGTTTTAATCTTGAAATTTAAAATTTACATTTTCTCCAGAGACAAAAATTCTTACATTCATCAAGAATGTTGTAATTTATTCTTTGTTAATTTGATTTTGTAATAGGTCAATGAAGTGATCATTGATTCAAAATGTCAGAGGAAAACTACGTGCAAAGCTGGTGGCAAAATAGTCACTGAAAATGTAAGTCCTTGCCAAGAAAACAGTGAATGCAGTATTGCAAATGGACACCGTAATTGTATTTGTAAAAGAGGATTTCAGCTTCGAGACGGAAAATGCAAAGGTAATTCAATTTGATATATTCTTGAAATATTATGTATACATATGAGTAAATACTAGCTAGGATGTGCGTTGTGGAGCAGTGGATATCGGTTCGGGACGAGAAATCGGGGAGCCGAGTTCAAATTCCAGTTGAATTCATTGTATTCACTTACGTGCAAATACCCTTGGGAAAGGTATTAATCCGTCTCTTCCATCCAGTTGTGGGTTAAATAACAGGGCAGATCGGGTTCTATAGCTTTGGCTGGCAACCAGTCTACTGCAGAAAGCAATGGCAACCTACTGCGGGATAATTTTCTGCCCAGTCACTCATCTCTTTCGTGTTTCACGCATGGCACTTATATATATATATATATATATATATATATATATATATATATTTCTACGGATATAAGCCAACAATAAATATCCACCCCATTCCCATGTCACACACAAGCTATCAACAGATACGCATCCACCTTCGATATCATACATAAGCCATATACGCGTAGGCGAAAGAACAGTTTTAGCAGACAAAAGAGGCGAAGCGATGAGTGGAGGCTAACCAATCAGCAAGCCGGAAAAGTTTAGCGCCAAAATACGCAGACCATAGAGTGGACTGCAAAAATAGACAGTAGCCGGCTGAATTTTGACAGATTAAGTCAGACTAATTGCAACTCTAAGAAATTAGACAAGACCGTACATTCCCTGAGGCAAAAAACAAGTCACATCGTTCCAGTTGCCGAGAATGTAAGAAAGATATTCTATCGCAGAATATAGCCGTTGCTTTCAAGGATCACTGAAGAAAGAAGAAAGTCTGATACCAGAAAACATAATTCCCAACTGTCAGAGAAAGTGAAGACGAGAACCGAAGCTCTTCATTAAAGTAGCCGTTGCATTAAAAGATCTCTGAAGAAAGAAGTAAGCCTGATGCCAGAGAATCGTCAGAAAAATCGAAAACGAGGTCCAAAACTATTCACTAAAGTATACGAAAAAGAAAGATAAAAGAGAAAAGAAAAGAGAGAGAGAAAAGTGAAAAGAAGAGATTATAAGACAAGTCATTACACACACACACAAGCCACATTTTAGCATTAGCCTGCAATCACCACAAAAATGTTACGTTCGTGCAAACACCTTCAAAAATGTTGAAATAGAATATAATCGTATGATATATGTTGCTTTGTTGGTTAGCTCCGTTCACCGTTCAACATCTTATCATTGATTAAAAACAATATCATTTTATTCCCCGCCTTCCCATATTTGTTATTCACCCACTTTCTTCATTAAATTATTATATTTTATGCTTGGTATTTGTTCACTCATTGATGGTCAACTGTCGGTTGAATGTGTTAATGAATGGGGATCCGGAAACATTATTATTTTTGTTTTTTATTCTTTGTCTATTCCGCCGACAAACTTTCAATATAAGGGAGAGAAGCCTAGCACTTTAGTGAAATATTAAAGTTCAAAGATAAGATTTGTCGTTGTGGAATACTGGGTCCATACTAAGTCGGGATCTATGACAATATATATATATTGTAAGAAAGTAACAGAACACGTAGATTTAAACCGACTGTTCAAGGTCATTAGAAACCTCCTAACACACTAACTTGCTCCCATTCTATCAAACACTCTTCCCATCTGCCCAAACCTCATCCTCGGTATCCTTACCCATCTATCACCTTCCTCTTGACATTCCCTATGTCTAACCACTCCTTCTCTTTACCTTCCCCTATGTAGCCCCATGCGCAATAATGGCAGTAGAATGCCTTGCTTGGGGTGAAATGATTAAAAAAAAAACATTTACTTTTATAAAGAGTGATCGATACAGAGCCCTTTATATTGTAATAGTTGTTACAATGGTTTATAAAAGCATAGTATCACTACATAAAATTTTCCCTGTTTAGGAGCCAAACTGCTCCTCTTCGGATGATATGTGGAACTGAAAATAAATGGTGGAAACAATTTATTTTTGGGAATGTGAGATGTAAGTGGTGGTTGTAGGGAATTGGAATTTGGTGTGTCTGGACTACTTCATCAGCAGTTTGTAACCAGAGAGATACGCATTTGGGTTAGGAGAGGGGGCAAGATGGCTTTTGTTTGGGTAAATTATATAGTGGGACCTTAGATTTTTTTAAATGGGTATACACTTTTTATTTGACTACTATCTATGAGCACATGGGATAGGAAGTTTAGGTTAGGATTTTGGTTGAATGATTGTAGTATTCCACGCTATATTGTGTTTAGAGTAACCTTTTAATATTGTATGGGTCTTTTTTATTTTATTAATGTAATATTCATTTTTTTTATTTTGTGAATGAAACATGAAAATTTTTAACTATGTGTGTATGTTTGTGTGTGTGTTATTTTTATTGATATTATTTAAGATTCTTTTTTAAGATTGTTAATATTTTATTTATCATTTTCTTATATATTTCTTTATTTTTTAATTATTATAAATATATTTATAATATAATACTAATAGTAGTTTTTCATTTGTATTAAAATTATGACTTCCCATTTATTTTTATACCGTAGATACATCCCATTATCTTTAAAAACCAAATTTAATCTGGGGAAAAGTGTTTAATCTCCCAGTTGATGACTGTGCCTCTGAAATGTCATCCTGGGTAAAAGCTGGGATTGATACCTTCATACTTACCAGGAAGTTTTGTGTCAACCCTCATTCCACCCCTTGGTTCTCTCCTGCTTGTTCGGCCACCATTGCCCACAGGAACCACTACTTCCGACTATTCCATCTGATTACAATAGGCGCCTATTCCCGTCTGCTCGTAATGAGTGCAAGAGAATCATGAATGGCGCCAAGCGGTTGTTTGCCGAGAGAATGAGACAGCGCATAGCTGACCGTAAGATCGGCTCCAAGGACTATTGGTGGTTATGCAAACGGATGCTGAAGAATAGCAAATCCTTTGTCCCTCCTTTAATCAATGAATTTGAGCTCCTCACATCATCTGCGGACAAAGCTGTGTGCTTTGCTCGCAGATTCTCATCCAACTCCCAATTTAATTCATCTGGAGTACCCTCACCCAACTTCCCTATTAGAACTGAGGTTAAACTGTTCGATGTATATATTACCCCGACAGTAGTATCTCAAGTAATTTCAAAACTTGACTCCCATAAGGCGAGTGGAGGCGATGGAATCACAGTTATTGTCCTTAAGAAACGTGCTCCTGAACTCTCACCTCTCCTCTCTAAACTGTGTAACTACTGCCTTTCTTCTTCCTGTTTTCCTGCATGCTGGAAATCCTCTTCCTTCGTTCTTGTATTTAAAACTGTAGTGAACCCTCGGACCTATCCAACTACCACCCTATCAGCCTACTACCAATCTTCGGGAAAGTGTTCGAGGCCATAATATATGCTGAAATAGTTCAACATCTTACTGCCCATAAACTCTTCTCTGACAGGCAGTATAGCTTCCGCTTTGTCTTGTCCACGGCCAACATACTAACGACCGTTACGGAGCACATGTTTCAGGCCCTTGAGCAGTCCGGCGAGGCTCGTGCTGTTGCTCTGGACATCTCCAAGGCTTTTGACGGGGTTTGGCACTCTGGCCTTCTATGCAAGCTACGGGGTTACGGCATTACCGGATGCTCGCTTGATCTGATCCAATCTTTTTTAAATAACCGCAAAATAAAGGTCGTTTTGAATGTGCATGCCTCTACATCCTACTGGTGTTCCTCAGGGCTCTATCCTGGGCCCGACGCTTTTCCTTATTTTCATAAATGACCTCCCAGACGAGATCAAGGGCTAAGTATGCATCTATGCAGATGACACGACAATTTACTCCCGCATCAGTAATAAACCCGACGTGGCAGACAAACATAATCTCGCTGCTGACTTTGAGAGGGATCTACATTCTGTGGTGAATTGGGGTAAGAAGTGGCTTGTCAATATCAATTCGTCTAAGACCAAGCTGTTGTCTGTCAATCATCACAGGCAACCTCTTCTGCCTCCCATAAGCATGGACCAAGCGAATCTCCCTGAGAGCAATACACTGCGCCTCCTCTACCTTACCCTCTCCTACATGGAACCCCTACATTATGTCCATAGCTAAATCAACTGCTAAGAATGTTGGGTCACTGTGTTGGGCCAGGATATTCTTCCCGCCTGAATAAATCCTGCATATATACAAATCAACTATTCGCCCGTGCATAGAATACTGCTGACATATATGTTCAGGCGCCCCTGCTGTTCATTTCAGTGTTCTCGACAGGCTCCAAAAGAGAATCAGTAATGTGATAAGTACCGACTTGGCGGCTCGACTACAGCCACTTTCCCACCGACGAGATGTGGCCTCCCTTTGTCTGTTCTATAAATACTTTCATGGCTTCTGCTCTAACGAACTTAAGTCACTGGTGCCTCTTCAACAGGTGTTTACTCGTGCAACCAGATTGGCAACTGGGTCCCACCCATTCACAGTTAGATTAACTTAATGCAGACGAAAATTCTACTCCTGCAGCTTCTTTTCTCGCACTTCCCGCCGGTAGAACTACGCTTCCATATTCTTGCTTTACTGACGGCTACAACCTCCAGGAATTTAAATGCAATGTCAATACTCATCTCTTAACAACTCGACTCTAGTTCTTTCTTCACCGCACTGTATATCCTTTTCTTTCTCTCCACCTTTGCAACTGTCATCACACCTGTATTCTCACCCTTCTCTTGCTCCTTTCTAACTGGTTCGTCTTCCTCTTCACTCTCTTCTACTTAATCTTTTTACTCTTTTGTAGCCCCCTGCACATCAGTGGCGTTATCGTCTTGCTCGAGGTGATACGATTAAAACAAAAATTTCATGTCATGTTTTTCTAAGAAAGCAGGTGAATTGCAATAGACGCTGGTGTCAATCTAAGACGTTACCTTTTACTTCTTTTCTCCTCCTCCAATCATTTGGATCTGCACGTTTTGGTTGCGAAACATGTATTACCCATGAAATTGTAGAATATCTAATTTTTTTCTAGATTATATTACTCTGTTAAATTAAATAAATAAATGTAATATTGAGTTCTTTTGAGTTCGCCTCTATCGGAATTTACCTGATTTAAATACCAAATATTCTACGTTATAATTTGCTCCTTATTTACAATAAGTTGAGCTCTTTTTGAAAAATTACTTTCTCGGATTTTATTACATTTCAAATATTGTGTATAGCAGTATGGATAAATTTAATCTAAAATACTCACTGAAGAATATTCCCTATCTCTCATTACATTCCTTTACTCTGGATCTCACTGAAAAAATAATTGAATTCATTAAAAGACTACGATGGAAAACGTATTTTCATTTTAATCCACGAAACACTTTAAATGAAAACAAGGAAAAATATAATTGGAAATCTCAAAAAAACCCATCAGGCAATAAACGTCTCGAACCTTTTGAAACTGACATGTTTAATTAAATAAAAAAATCGAATTTAAGAAGCAATCTAAATGGTTCAAGCTTGTTCTCAAAAAGGATATTCAAATTATCAAAAACTTACAAATATCTATTTATTATATGGGAACGTGAGTGTCTGTATGTGATTCTTTTGTTTGATGATTTCGTATATTAACAGTTGTATTTTGACTGCGAAATATGCATTATCCATGAAATTATAGATAATCTAAATTTTTTTCTAGATTATATATATAGTGAGAAACTCATTTTATTTCGTCAAAGGGACGTTTTGGTGTCGGATTTGTAATTAAGAAGTCATCTTGTTTGGCTTGTGTCTTTAACTCTCTCTCTCTCTCTCTCTAACCCATTCTTAAAAATCAAATTAGAAATATTATTCATATAAAGTTAGAAAATTGCATAGAATTTAAAGATTGGTTAAACTTAAAATCTTTCAGTTTTTTAAACTTCATCATTTCTTTAAGATTAAAACAATTATTAAGCTTTTTATTTTTCTATGATTGGATTATGAGAGAGTTTTTACAATTCAAGTTTTTAATTTCGTTATTTCATTAGTTTAAATAAAGGTGTAACATTTAATCTTAAAAATAAATGAAAATAAATATCGATTAAAAGTTTTAAATTTTCACTTTCCTTGCAAAATCATTAACAGATTTTGAAAGACAGTGACGTCAAAATGTTCTGTCGCCGAATCGGTTACGTCGAAGAGTCTAATTATTTATCCTTATCTGACACCGAATCCGAAACGCCGAATGGGCCACACCAAACGTAGCTAGCAATATATATATATATACCTTGTTTTTCACATGTGTATGATGTTACGGACAGAGTATTTAAATAAGACTATGTATATTGCTCGAACTGTTTTCTTCATCAGTTGTCATACTCACGAAGTTTCGGTTGTTGTAAGCTCCAGACTTCTTCAGGTGATTAGAAAATTGAACTGAACCTTTTATTTAATCTACCGTGGTAGATTGTTCTAGTTCCAATACTCATGCCACTTCGTGATAAGTCAAATGTTAGAACACATGGCTCAGTGGAAAAAGCGTTGGTTGAATCCAGTGACTTCACTCAAAGAGTTGTGATTTCAATAACTAGCTAAAGCAAAGGAGAACAAAAACTTAAAGTTGAGTTAAAGGAAGATAACTGACACTGAGACATATGAAAGAGACATAGCTAGTAGAAATAGAACAATGTACATCGGTGAACGAAATAAACGGTTCATTTTGAAATTTCAATCCCTTGAACGTACAACTGCCGAAACATCGTGAATATGGTAAAATGAGGACAACCGTTCAAACAATGTAAATAGCGTAAATAATTACAATACTTCTTTACAGAAATATAAAAAACTATTGCAAATTTCTTTGTATTCCAGTGAAACCTTGTTACTCAAATCCCTGTCAAAATGATGGAAAATGCACAGAAAAGGGCGACGTTTTCAGCTGTCAGTGTAAAGAACCTTTCTATGGTAAACACTGTTCGAAAAGTAAGTCTATTTTAATTAAATCCATTCAACTAATGTCAGTTTTTGTAGTTTTATCTTAGCGATATGCAGAGTGAATTAGTATCTGAACAATAACTTTTTTTATTTCTTTTGTTAATTTACCGCATACTACGCTACTATAAGCGATAAGATGTAAGTATATTTTTATTTGATAGCTTTATCCATTTTTATTATTACGAGAAAGACCATTTTTTCAGATTTATTTAAATAAATATAACTTTAATAAGAAGTCATTTTTATCTCTAGAATACTAAAACTCTACTCTTGTATGTATGTTTATTCAATAGATACAGCTTAAAACATAAACCAATTTAGAAGCATATTGTTCCTTGATCCTTGACCGAGTGCGGTGTCATATTTAGTTAAAATTACACAAAAAGTTTTTGGCTAGGGATGTTTTTTATGTTTTCACCTACAGTATTTTTTAGATATATGTTCTTATATCAATCCCCATATAAAAGCAAACACTCGTATATTATATCGTAAATATTATGTGTGAAATATAATAAACATTCATAATACATCATAACATCATTAAATATATTTAAATATGCATCGTACAGCATTTATTTATACAATACACTAAAGAGCATTAGGAAATTTTTATAAGCAACTACTTGAAATGTGAACAAGCTATGTGTCACGTGACTTCAGGCTAAATAAATAAATAGATGTACGTTCTTTTGCTGCTGTTAAGTATTTTGAAATAAAAACGACAAAGAAATTATGTATAAAATATATACATATTATTTTGAAAATGGCTACAACTGTTTTAATTTTCTGTTCATATTACATTTATTAAAATATTTTTCTAGTTAATGCAAATAATTTTAAACACTGATATCGTGAAATAATTTATTTTCATATATTAAATCAGGATATATTCGCATTAAAGCGTTTTTCGCGGTGAAAAATGTACTTATTAGTAAATAATAATTAAAAACATGTACTTATTATTTTGAAAAAAATACAGCTGTTTTAAGTTATTACTTAAATTGTCTATGCAATGTGTTAACCACGAATCCCGTTGAAACAATAGATCTTCCTTTATTGTCTTTAAATACAATTTCAAATGTGTCATTAATAATGATATTGATAATATTGCTACCATGTCCTTTTCTAACATGTATTGCTTTTAAAAGAAACAATGGCTTTATTGGTGGTCTAGTAGAATTCTAATCTATGCGAATTTTTTGTGTGGTGCTTTTATAACATACATATTGAATCCAAAACTTTCTGCAATCAACATAAATAAAAAAAAACTTTGTTACAGCAGTTAGAAATTGACTAAAGCTGAGATGCCAGGTCAGAGTCAATGACATTGTATATTTTTCTTTGAAATTTATCAAGAACCTCTAAATATATACCAATAGCACGAGACCAATTTTGGTAGTAATATCCAAAGGAAGTAGAAATGGTAGACTTATAAATATGTAAGATACATTATGTCGATAAAATTGTCTAGCATGAAAGTGAACCGATTTCACAAGCTGCAGACCTAGCAACTAATTCAGTGTTAAGTCGTACTGAGTCACTCTCCTGGAGATTAGAATCAGCCATTCTGTTGAAAGGTAAAGAGGATACTTTCAGATGTTTGAAAGAGGAGTTTCGTTTTGGAGGTGTTAAAATTAGCAAGTCTATCCTTCCCTTATTTAAAAACAGATTAAATTTAATGAAAATTACTTATACTTTTAATGACTATCATGTGAACTGTACATCTCAATATTTTTAAATGCTTACATGGTTAAGAGGCGTAAGACAAGGATGTGTCTTTTCACCGGATCTGTTCAAATTGTACAGCGAGAATATTTTGAGGAACCTAGATGACACTCCAGCATTTGTTATTGGAGGCCAACAACTTGAACAACATAAGGTATGCAGATGATACAGTGCTGATTGCAGACACGGAAAGGAAACTACAAGACCTCCTACAGAAGGTATCGGTGGAGAGTGACAAAAAAGGACGACAAATAAACTTTAAGAAAACTGAATGCATGGTCATCAGCAAAAGGTGCAACCCAAAATGCCAAAGACAGGTGGAGGATACCAGAATCAAGCAAGTACAAAAATTAGAAGTGTTCTAACAGGAGATGGAAAGTGCGACACAAAGATCCGAAGGCAAATTGGCATGGCAAAGGGCGCGTTCCAGAAGCTGAGTAAAGTACTAACACATTAAGAAACAAAGAAAAAATGCTGGATTGCTATGTGATATCAGTTCTTCAATACGGCAGTGAATGCTAGACAATATCATCGAAAATGAGGACAAAACTTGAAGCAACGGAAATGTAGTTCTACAGAAGGATGCTGCGATATCGAGGACTGAGCATGCAAGCAATGATGAGGTGTTGGAAAGAATGGCAAGGAAAAGGAAATTAATCATGAGCATCAGAAAGAGATGCCTGAAGTTCCTGGGACATGCAATAAGGAAGGAAAGCTTGGAGAACCTGATACTGACAGGCCAGATAGAAGGAAAAAGAGACAGAGGAAGGCAGCGGATAACATATTTGCAGGGCCTGATCAGGTGAATGACGGAACGGGGTTTGCGAGATGTAACAGGAGCAAACATACTAAGAGCTACAAGGGATAAGGAAACGTGGAGAACCATGGTCGCCTACGTCCTGAAGGAACAGGGCACATAGAAGAAGAAGAACAACAACAAAAAGAAGAAGAACATTTGATGCGTTGTCTGTTTTGGTTATGTTTTCAGTAAGTAACTTGATTTGTTTGTTTTTTCGGCTGTAGGTTTTTAGTTTTATCAGCGGGAATAAATATGCTGAATGATTTTTTTGCTTATGTTCGTTTAAATTTTGCTGCAGAATTTGTATACGTTATGAAGTTTTGTCTATCTGGTTATGTTCGTTTTTTTTTGTATCTCTATTCCAAATTTACGAAGTCTACTTCTTCTCATGAGACTTTGATTTTTCTATTAATTTTTAATTGTATCATAGCTCTGATGTTCATCAGAGAGTAATTGATGCTAGTTATTGAGAAAAAGTGCTCAATAAATACTATTTTCTGCCAGCCGCACATTGTCAGATAAATTTCCAAATGAGAAAGTTTTAGTGAAGGAAAAAATTGAGGATGAAATAACATTAAAATATATTATTTCTCGGTGGAATATCTTCTGTTTCAATCCACACAAACACACACAAAGATACGCCTACATAGATTATCTGCGTGCGTATATATATATATATATATATATATATATATATATATATACAAAGGGAGGACAAAATAGTAATTCTTTTCGTTGATAAAATTGTTTTTGTTCGTTTTTTACAGATAATATTTAAATAAGTTTGTTAAAATAAATTACATAAATTACAGATAATATTTAAATAAGTTTGTTAAAATAAACAGTCATTAACTTCATCATATAGTTCAGTAAATACTTCTGGGGAGAAATTCCATCTTTCAGTATGTTATTGCACCCATTCATTTTGCTAAATTAGTAACTGAATGGCACGAGAAACATTCTAGTGAAGTAGATCATCTTATCCACAGTCCCCCATATCTCAATATCATGGAACATTTATGGTTCATTTCAGAAAAACAATTTAAGAAGCAGTATCTTCTGCTATTTCTCATTGAAAGGATCTGACAATTTTAGCTGATGAATGGATAAAAAATAACTCTGACAAAAGTTAAAATAAGTATGAGTCGATCCCACACAGAATTCAAACAGTGATTTCTGTCAAAGGCGGTCCTATCTCATATTGAAATAAATTTGCTTGAATTTTCAATGTGTTTCCATTATTTTGTCTTCCCCTGTGTATATAATGTGCGTACATACATAAACAGATTCAAATTGTTTCATTATTGTAAATAATTTTCTGGGACAACATTTAGACTTGGCATTTTAAACTATTGAAAGTTTTATGCATATATATAATTCAGGTCAACACCACGAGTCAAGGAAATTGATTATATTAAAATATTTAAAAGAAAACAAACATTTTGAAATTCATTGAATATATTTTCAGAAAAACCCGACTGCAGTTGCAGTGCGTTCGGTGATCCCCATTATAGGACCTTTGATGGACAAGTTATTCATTTCATGGGGATATGCAAGTATACACTAGCGACATCGACCAAACAAGCTCCACATTTCTTTGCGGTTGAAGTGAAGAATGAACACCGTGGAAATACGCGAGTCTCCTATACAAGAATGGTTGATGTCATATTACCCAATGTGACAATAAGACTTCTACCAGGACATAAAATGCTCGTAAGTAATAATGAGGGTACATTGTTTTTATTTGGTATCATAGTATAGTGACAAATATGAAGTGTGTATGTTAAAGAAATATCAGCGGAGGACTAATAAAAAAAAATCTTGAATCTAAATAATTGTAATTCAAAGGGGTGTGTAATATCGAGATTAAATGATTTGGGCATTTGTACTTCTAGGTCAATGGAGTAAAACGTTCTCTGCCAATCAACAATAATTTAGGATTCTCTGCTATATTCGCTGGCAGTTGGATAACTGTGTCTACAAAATGGGGTCTTCAAGTTCAATTTGATGGGAGACATCGAGCCAATGTAAAAGTTCCAGCGACGTTTGTCAACAAATTGAGTGGAATATGTGGCGATTGCAATGGTAAAAAAGACGACCTGCGAACAAAAGACGGCAAGGACGTATCGAAAGACCGTAATCGATTCTCCAAGATCGGAAAAAGTCATCAAGTCCAAGACAACAGCGACAAACCAGAACTCAGGTTAGAACACATAACTTGTTCTCATAAATGTAATCTAAACTTATTTATAAATGGAACTTTGTCTCTGTGTGTGTTTGTGTGTGTGTGTGTGTCCGTTACCTATAGACTCCGAAACGGCTGAACCGATTTTCTTGAAAATTTACACAGATATACTATAAGCATCTGCGAGTGTTCTTAGCTAGGTTTTGTATCGAGGTACCCCCGATAAATATAGAAAATCGATAATCCAAAATATCGGGTTTTAGAAGGAGTGGTCCGATTTTAATCAAATTTGATACACTCATAGACAAAGACATAAGAAATCACATTCAGAAGTTTCAAAGTTGCAGTTCTTACAATAATGCAGAAAATCGATAATATATATATATATATATATATATATATATATATATAAGGCAAGATGTTTGTGTTTGTGTCTGTTTGTCTGCCTGTATGTCTGTATTTTTTTCAGCCCTTTTATTTTAGTTTTTGCTTAAGGTTTGGCTCTAAGTAGGTATAATTGTAGTTCTTAGTCTCAGCCATGATACCATTTACTCAGAGGACTTATTTAGCCTTCAAAATTTAGTTTACGATGAAAAAAACGTATTTGATATCGATAGCAGGAAATCAAAATTTGACTTATATCCATTCATTTTTCTTTCAGTCTACGGTTTCTCTTTAACTGGAAACAACTATTGCTTTTTAGTCTTTCGTGCCAACGTCCAAAGAGTCTGAGCTCCAGGACCATGGATTAGTTTTAAAGCTTTCATTACACCCGAGCAACACCGGGCTATACTGCTAGTTCTTTAATAATAGTAACTTGGCAAGAATAAGTAAGGTTGCTTTAACTGTGAATATCACTCTACTGTAAAATTACTGAACAAATAACAATCAAATGACAATTATTACATGACATTGCATAAAGCAAACGCTTGTTGATTGTTGGTACCTGCATAATATTTATTTATTCACAAATGAATTACTTATTCCGCTGATGAAGCAAACTGAAATAGGTGAGTTGTCCTCAATCTCTAACTGAGATAGTTGCAACAATCTTCGAATGATACACTGATACGTTTGTGAAAGACATAGATTCTAACAAATGACGTAACTGATATATTTAATTTGAAATAATTGTTCGACTTCTTCTATGTTCCATGACACTTCAGGACGTTGGCGACCATAGCTCTCCACAATGTTTTGTTCTTTGTACCTCTATGTAAGCTTTTTCTCTTGCTTTCAATATGTCTTGTGAGTGTCATTTTATTAAATCTCTATTTCTTTATATTATGCCCTAGACCTTTCAGTTGGATCTTTCTGATATTAAGTACAATTGCTATTTTTGTTTCCATTTTCTCTAGAACTAAGTCGTTGCTTATGTTTAGTCCCTATTATGCTCAACTTTATTTTATAGAAACATATTTATATCACACCAAAGTCCCTGCTTCATCATTGGGAATGTTGTACTGTTTACTTACTTTCATATAGGAGGACTGATGTTACATAACAATTCTACTCTTTTCTTTCTTTCTAATTAATTTTTTTCTGTTGCTTAGTACATTGCAGAATTTTTGGAAGGTATCTTCTACCATCCCAGTGCGCCTTCGTATTTAGATGTCTCACTTTCCGTCATATATTAAAACACTTGCCAGATGTCGAAATTATTTTTATTACTTAATTTTGGTTCCTCCGATTTTTTACTAACACAGAAAATTCTGTTTTCTTCTTGGAATTGATTTTTAGTCCTGACTTCTTGCTTTTCTTCGCTACTTTCTGTAGGAGTTCTTTATGTTTTTTGCGTAAATTCTTAACATTGTGTCATCTGCATATCGTGTATTGTTAAGATTGTGGTCGCCAATAATGACTAAAAGTGGGACTTGTAATGTTCCTAGTATCACACTGAATTTATCTGTTTTATGTTTGAACGCAATCTTCAGAATTTGTATAACGACTAGACTATTCATATATACTCGTCAGTACTGCATTATATGCTCGATCTCTTGTTTTATTATCACGGGCACTGATTAGGCGAAAATTATTCTAGAAGCTACTGAGGAGAAAATTTCGTTAATCCAAATGCGAATTTGTAGATATTTTATCGTGTTGTTTGTTGCCATTTAAATTATTAATAATTATTCACTACTTAATTTGTTATTATTATTATTATTATTATTATTATTATTATTATTATTTGCTTAATCTGTAGTTTGTTCCCTTTGTTATTTTTAACTTAATTTGCTTATTTATTTGGATATTTTCGGGGTTGGGTAATCATATTTGTTTAAAGTGTTGGCATTGTCTAAAAGTTTTCATTTATAGCGTTGTATAAAGTGCATAACATCTCACTCTATAAATCCCGGGCCTGACATATAGATGGCATTACTACTAAAAAAATTCCATATGATTTTTATGAAGTACTAACGTTCAAATGGCATGTGACAGGAATTTGGGGCGCAATCGGATTTTTAGTTTACAATTTAGTTATTTAATTGAAGCTACTTTTGCTAATTTTCAAAACAATAGAGAAACCTGAATTACCTGTGTTGATAAAGCATTGCATTCTTATGGGAAAAATACTGTTCAAGCAAAGCAATGGCCTGATAAGTGTTATTCCGACTCTACTCTGTCAGTAAGAACGTTTAAGAGGTGGTATGCTGAATTTAAACGCAGGCGTACAGAAACAAATAATACTGAACGCTCAAGTCTCCCAAAATCGGTAGTTGTCATAGAAAACACGAAAAAAATTCACAAAATCGTTTTGGCCGATCGTAAATTAAAGTTACGTGAGATAGCAGACGAGTTTAACATACCAGAAGACAGTGCATTCCCCTTTTGCATGAACATTCATCACTGAGAATGCTGTGTCCAAAGTATGTGCCGCGTTAGCTCACAGTCAACAACAACGCGTCGACGATTCGTTGTTTCCAATTTCGGAATTAGTGTTTCACTCTAGAAGGAGACTATATTGATGAATAAAGTCGAATTTTGCCTAAAAGTTGTTGTTTCATTAGTTAGGCCCAGGATTTATTGAGTGATGTGTTATATTCACAATATCATGGAAATACTTTACAAGGTATTCGGTTTAATTTTCGAAGTTTAAGTAATGTAAAAATTTGTTTTTGTGTCTGCACTCTGAGGTAAGTTGTGATTGCTTATTTAGTAATTTGTGTTATTCTATTAGGGTGATATATATATATATATATATATATATATATATATATATATGTGTGTGTGTGTGTGTGTGTGTGTGTGTGTGTGCTTTCTTAGTTCTATAATCTTATGAGCAACAAAAACTGCAAATTAATGACTAATCATTGCATCTTCAAAATTAAATATCTATATATTTCTTCTGTAAATATTTTTCTCTTTGGTTTTCTCTTGTAATTAGCACGGTTATGTACCAACTCGAAGTAATCAAATCTACAAAAGTAATTTTTGGCAGTTTTCTTTCTCAATCTGGCGCTTTCTGCATAATTAATAATTTCATGCTACATGTCTGATAAATATTTAACACTAATTATTTTATTCAGATGTGATGTGACTGATGTAAACACTACATGTTCACCTGCACAAACTCAAAGATGCGATGTGATCCAAAACCCAATTTTCAAACAGTGTAGACAGAAACTCGGACTTGAACGAGTTAATGAATATCTGAATTCGTGTAAAATTGATGCCTGCATCTATCAAAACGACAGTAATGTTTTAGACAAAGTTGTGTGTCAAGCGATTGAAGGATTTGCACGGGAATGTGAAGAAGCCGGTTTCCCTCTTAACTGGAGAGGAATATCGAAATGCGGTATGAAAATTACTGTTATTTGTATCTTAACCCCAAAGTCTTTTCAGTATTTCTCATTGTACTACAAATGATAACAAATTTTCCTTATGTTTACGGCAATTCTTTAGTATCCTTAACTTTAACATACTCTTCTAATTTTTCATCAGTATATTTTATATGGAAAGGCCTTGACATTTTCTCACCAGTCATGAATAGTGGTTTCTACTGGCAATCAATGTCCGCAAATTTTCTACTTAAAGCAATAATAGTTATGCCAATATAAAATGTTTACGATTTTTTAACAAATTTCAGTTTTTTTACAGTCTTTAAGTGGGTTATGGAGAAAACTTTTGACAAATTAGGCCAGTTAATCAGTTAAGTGCCATAGATGTTACACGCTTGGGGAATCATGTCCCTTTCCGTCCATATTTTCCTGCAGTAGGTTGCCAACCAAAGCTATAGAATCCAGGCTACCTTGCTATTCAATCCATATCTGGAAAAGAAGACGAATTAATACATTTTCTATGGGTATTTGCGCGTAAGTGAATGCAACAAATTCAGTTAAAATTCACATTCGGCTCTTCCAAATTATCATTATGATCCGATATCCATTGCACCACAACACACATCCAACAAATATGTAATGATACGAAAAACGCTTATTTCCATATACTACAATTGCTTTAACCTTCTTGCAAGATTTAGATAACATTCACTTTGTTTTTATTTTATTTTTCAGTCTGCTGTAGTAATTATTTGCCAAATTGTTGTGCCTGCAAGAACGGACTTTTTTACTTGCTAATAACAACTGTGTTTTAAAATATATTATATATATGTCTATAGTCATCCGTAGACAGACCTGTTTGCTGTATTACAGCTCATCAGTACGGTTAGACTCCGATTGCTTTTAACCCAGTATTGAAACCCGACCGAACTGGCGTCAGTCGGCGATTCTACCTCTGGGCTATATATATATATATATATATATATATATATATATATATATATATATATATATATATATATACACATACGCACGTATCCATGGAATTAGAAGTTTCTTCAGAGGTCAACATCATCACCACTGGTCTGAATACTGGAGGACTCAGGAGACAGGGTGGTAGAAGCAATCAAGCCCCAACTGAAGACAGGCAGAAAATGGAAAGTTCAAGAGGCAATGGATTCTGCTAGAGAAAGTCTCAAGATCAGAGAAATAACAGGTCACATGCAGACCAACAGACAAGGACTGGGGATGACCAAAACTGAGTGGTGGTCAAAGGCCAAAGGAAAAGCCAAAAGAGACATGATGATTCAGGAGATGAGAAAAGAAGAAGACCAAAAAAGACAAACAGTAGAGCATGTCCTAAGCTCATGTAAAGTAGCCCAAGCTCAAGGAAGGTACACATGGAGGCACAATCAAGTGCTCAAAGAGATTGTACAAGTAGTCTGGGCTAGTACCAACACCACAAAAGGGAAAATCAGGATTCCAAAAGCATCCGCAACATTCTTCACGGCAGGAGGCAGCAAATCATGGCCAAGAACAACAGTACCACTTGGAACATGCAGGCAGAGTATGCTGGACGGGGCAGATGACTGGGAGTGCACTGCAGACTTCCCAGAATGGAAGAGTCACCCAGATATCATCAGCAAGAGTGGCATGAGACCAGACATAGTAGTCCACTCTCAGTCAACCAAGCAGCTGATTATGATAGAACTCACAGTGCCATATGAGAACAGAATGGAGGCAGCTCAAATCTACAAGACTGGAAAGTATGCTGATCTGAGGAGAGAAGACTACCAGGTCAAAGTCCTCACTGCAGAAATTGGAGCTAGGGGGTTTGTAGGAGCGTCTGCATACAGCCTCATGAAACAGCTCTCAGTTGCAGGGAGGGAAAAAACCAGAGCCCTGAAAGCAATGGCAGAAGCGGCAGAGAGATGTTCAAGCTGGATCTGGTCAAGGAGGAATAAAAGTGAACTACATAAGGCTTAACTTTCCTACAAATATCAGGTGTACCTTTGGCTAAGTGGTTAGTGCGGGAGTGTTTGAGTGAAAATGAGCATATCCAGAAGGTCACGGATCCCATCCGTGGCTCGTCCCAAAAAAAAAAAAAAAAAAAGGCAGCAGAGGGACATCCGGAGTCATGAACCGGGTGTGGCCCAAACCCCCCTAGAGTGTCAGGAGATAAAGGCCGAAACACTTGCTTGACGGGGGCTTCTCTTCTGAGGACTCTCTGCTGCCACGCTCTCCATGAGTTTCTTTCTACTATATATTACACATACGCACGTATCCATGGAATTAGAAGTTTGTTCAGAGGTCAACATCATCACCACTGGTCTGAATACCCCCAGCTGATTTGACACCAATGCCTAAATCCTTACGTTTTTATTTTCTCTTTTCCTTTTTCTTATTTTTATTTTTATCTTTTATCTTTCTCTTCTGTTAAAAAAAATGCTTATTCCGGCAAAATTTTTTGTACAAAATGGAAGGAATATTGTGTGGTTTGATGAAATGAGCTAATTAAGCTCATTGAAATGAATTATAATTTATAACCAATTTAAATGACGTGTTGAATTTTCCTTTATATATATATATATATATATATATATATAATGTTACGTGCTTCCTGTTGGTGATATATAATCAATAATCAAACTTTATTTGGGTATTTTTACATTATTTTTTTACACCGAAAAATTACAAGAATATATAGCCAAATTAATTTCAGTTCTTTTTTTTCTTTTAGCTGCGACATGTCCACCGAATCAAGTCTTTCAGTTCAATGCATTTGCATGTCAACCTTCTTGCACTGATCCTCAGCCAGCATGCAAAAAGCACGAGGAAGCCTGTGTCTGCAAAAACGGATATATTCTCAGTGGCGAAAATTGTGTTCCAGAATCTCAGTGTGGTTGTTTCCGCAATGGCGTCTATATGAAAGTAAGTACAACTCCTAACTGGGCAGGATACCTTGCATAAGACTCTTTTTGCGTAATGATTATGATCCTGGCCCAGAATAATTTAGAATTAGGATATAACTACATTGGGTGTTTTTGGTGGATATGGGTTTATATCATCTTTTTAATTGCAGGACTTATGCCGTCAATTTATATTGATAGACTACACTTAAAATATTCTAGATTAACCTGCATTTATTTGAGAGCTAATATAAGTAGATTGAATGCTCTTTGTACCGCAATTAACGAAATTAAACACCATATTATATAAAGCCTGTAAATATACAAAAATTCTGAAATTTTATAAACGTTTACTTTAATAATTTCTCACTCTATTAAAATGTTTTAATCATATTTTTCAAAATAAAAAAAAATATATATATATTTCACTAATTTCTAATTTTTGTTTCAGTGGGATTTCATTAAAATTATTGGTCATACAAGAAGTAAATCAATAACATTACTTTCAAAGCTTCGAAACATATTTTTTAGGGTTATGAATGATTTTCACCGTTTTTTAGCTTGTAGATTAATTAAAAATGGCTATGTTTAATAAAGAAATAAATTACAGAATGCTTAAGTTAAATGTACTATCTTACAAGACAATAATTAACTTGATAAGATCCAAATGCTCATGAAATTTTATACTACATCACAATTTTAATGCAAATACAAAACAAAAATAGATGATTTGTCAGAAAACAGACATTCGCTTTAACTTCTCATCAAAATAGATAAATTTACGTGAACAAATGAAGGTTCATTAATAAACACACAAATTAATTTGATAATAATATACTTAATTTTTTTAAAAGTAAGCTTTTAAATGCTTAATCCAAAACAAGTTTCGTTTCGGTGATATAGATTTTAGCCTGTTCAAATAAAACTATTAACGTCAAATTCCTGTCAAAACATGTAAAGTAATTTTTTTCCAAATTGTTTAAATACTTTCAGTAAGTGTGTGTTTAGGAGCGAATTAGATATTCTATACAAACATAAAATTAGAATTTAGCTGAGACAAAATATATCCTTGGATCATAAGGTGCTGTAATATCTTATTTTCTAATCATTTTTAAGGTCAACGAAGAGATAATAGATTCAAAATGTCAGACGAAAGCTGTTTGCAAGGCTGACGGCAAAATAGTCACGGAGAATTTACCACCGTGCCAAGCGAACAGTGAATGCAGCATTGCGAATGGACAACGCAGCTGTGTTTGTAAGAAAGGATTTGAGTTTCGGAATGGAAAATGCAAAGGTAATTTGATGTTCAACGCATTCCCCAAACACATTTTATATACACATGAAAAATGATATACATAAGAACAGCTGGGTATAAAATACATTAGACACGATTCGAAGCATACTGGAAATAATCTAAATTGACAGCTCAACTTCTCGTTATTTTTCCAGCCAAAATCTTATATATAAAATCTGTAATTCAAACCACTACCATCAGACTCTCGACAAGAATGGCAAAGCTCGAACTGTTGCCCTAGATATTTCCAAAGCGTTTGACAGAGTTTGGCATGCTGGCCTTCTATGCAAGCTGCGGAGCTTTTGTAAACTACACAATTATTTTACCTAATGCAGTCATTTCTCTGAAATTGAACAATGAAGGCAGTATTGAACTGACATGCCTCTCAAAACTACCATACGAACGCGGGTGTTCCTTCAAAGCTCTATTCTAGGTCCTACGCTTTTTATTATTTACATTAACGATCTCCAAGTAGGCATATACGCAGACGACACCACCGTTTACTCTCGCCAAGATCAAAAATCTGCCGAGGTTGACAAACCGAACCTCGCTGCCGAGCTTGAGAAGGACCTCCAATCCGCAGCAATGAATGTCGGTTAACTGTGTATGGCCAGGAATTTTTCCCGTCTGAGTCCATCCTGCACATATATAAATCTACCATCTGCTTGTTTGTTTATTGAATACAGCTGCCACATCTAGTCGGGTGCCTCTGCTATTTACCTCGGGGTTCTTGACAAAATTCAACGGAGAATCTGTAATGTGATCAATACCGACTTGGCAGCTTGGCTGCAGTCGCTATCTCACCGGCGTGACGTGGCTTCTCTGTGCCTCTTCTATAAATACTTTTACGGCTTCTGCTCCAATGAACTTAGATTACTGATTCCCCAATGTATGAATTTATACGATCTACTAGATTAGCAATTAGATCCCACCATTTTACAGTGAAACCGATAAAATGTAACCGCAATTTCTACTCTAAGGCTTCTTTTCACGCACATTCCCTTCCATATGCTTGCTTCCTCGACAGCTACAGTCTCCAGGAATTTAAATGTAAGACAAACAGACATCTCACTAACTCGCATCCATTCTCTCAAACTCTTTTTCCATCTACTCCACCCCCATTCTCTGTACTCTCATCTGTCGATTACCCTCCTCCTGACATTTCCTATAATAACCCTCTTTCTCATCACTTTTCCCTACGTAACCCTATGCGCAACAGTGGCAAATGCCTTGCTTGGAGTGAAATGATTAACAAAAACAACAGTAGAACAAACAAAGGAAAAGAATGCCTTTTCAAAATCCTTATATTATGTCATTTGCTAAAGACTGCAGAAGTAAAAAATGTATGTTGACATAACGGTTTCATAACAATAGGTTAGACTGTGACACTGAGTGCCTCTTTTGCATTAATATTTGCAGTAATGTTTGTTCTATAAAGTAACTAAATGTTCTTAGTTTGATGAGAAATGTGTGGACAGACTTACTTTATGATGGTCATCCAACGTGTTTTTCAGTTCGTAGACGAAGTCGTATAAAACGGCTGCTCATTCATTTCTTCCATAGCGTGTATATGTGTAGGCACGTGTGGATCAAAGAAGCCTCCGAAATTGTCTAAAACCTCGCTAACCAGTATGCTTCTATTTCTATATCAGTATGAGAGATTATTATTACAGGTCTTAGTAGAAAAGTTGATTTATTGCTAATAGTTTAACAATTTTATCACAAGGTCAAAGAGAAGTCAGGTGAGGCCGATCAATACTTACTATCTTAGACTTAGATAATCAGATTTACGACTCATTAATCCATGTCAGTTTGTGTATTCACCACAAGAACTTATTGATCATTATTCCAATAGATATACACCACAATACCACAAATATCATCATGACATAAAATTTTAATCTAAAGTATCTTTTTCCAATGTTTTTTTTAATTATGGGAGAAAGGATGAACTAACAAAACTAAACTAAGAACAACACATCAAACTAAAATACAATATGTGAGTAGGACTCATTCATTCATTCATAAGAGCGACCTCTCTATTCTGTCAATATTCAGATTTAAAATATTCGCTCACTAGAGGAAAAGGAAGGTAAAAAAAATTGTGGTGTGGGAAAATCAAAGATTGGCTTACCCAGTATGAAATCAGGGATAAAAACATATTGGGGAGGTTTGGAATTGCATAACAAAAGAATGCCGTCAGGAAACCAGTCCATTACATCAAAGCGTGCATTAAAAAGACAATCCAGCCTGGTCTCGTTCACTCGAAACATGTACGCCAATTTTACTTACATTTCTCTAAAATCTATCAATAACAAATGCTTTTTATCAGGTCTGATGTTCATCATGAGCTGTTTGCCAAAGAATCAAGGAGATCCTTATAAAAACATTGTTCTTATTCAATTGAAGCAAAAAGTACTGACATGCTGGCTGATATGCTGAAAGATAAGTTAGAGAAGAAACGTGCTGGATGAATAGGGAGTACCTCAGATAGAGAGTAAATTTAGCTTTCTTGTAACTATGTATACGGAAGTTTCACTCTGTGGAAATCATTAAATTAAATAGTATTTAGAATGTGAACTGCGCTCCTTATCTCTGGCATTGATACATACGAGTAATTTTCGGATTAGTAGCAAGAAGTTGGATTTTTTGGATGGCAAGGAAGTAAACAAACTTTAAAAATTGGAAATCAGTTTATTCCTTATAAATAGTGTTGCAGGATGAAAGGGTGTTCAACATCCAAATTTACTTAAGGTTGAACAGAGAGATATCTACTAATAAAGTGTATTTATATCTTGAAGCAGTTGAAGGAAGATGAGAACTCGGGACAGCCTAGAAAATTCCGAGTAACGAGTCCCTTTTTTAGAGTAAGTTAGTTGAGAGTTAGCAACTGAAGGTGACACGACTAATCCTTCAAGAAAACCGCATGCCCATCATCAACAGATAGAATTAGACCCTTAGGTAATTTTCTTCTTTTTTTTGTTTGTTTTGTCTTGTTGCTGTTTTCTCGGTCAGATATTTAATGATATGTACTGCAGATAATGGCAGCTTTCCTGTCTTCAAACATAGTATGTTTGAAATTAAGAAGTTATATATGTAAAGTTATATATGTGAAGTTATATATGTGAAGTTATATATGTGACGCTAAACTCGAGCAAAGTCATGCATGGCGCTAATCGAAGGTCATTTACTCGAATGTTAATTTGAAAGCTGGGGCCCAATTACCACCTACGAGCGTACGGTCGTACACAGAGATGTCTACTGGTATGACGCGGAGAAAAACAAATTTTTGAACAATACAACAATTTCTATTGATGTCGGTGTTTTAAAAAATAGTAAAAAAGAGAAGGAAAACGCAGTGCAATGAAGACATTATAATAAGGGTATAACAGACAATTTCGCCCCTCCGATTTTATATTCCAAGACAGGAAAAAGAGATTTTTTTGTATCTAGTTTTATATATATATATATATATATATGTGTGTGTGTGTGTGTGTGTGTGTGTGTGTGTGTGTGTGTGTGTTTGTGTGAGAGTACAATTGTCTCGATTGTGTGTAGTAGTAAAAATGGAGAAAATATGCAATTAAATTATTCACATGTTAACATTTTGAAAAATAGGATGTCAAGGAGTATAATACATTACCTTAAACGGTTGTTGTAATTAATAGATACATCCGGCAGTAGATAATGTCAACAATAATGACAACCGGCTTGAAAGGTGATGAGCCCGGCGAGGTCTGATTGATAGATGCATCCATCCGTAGTTAAAGTAAACAAAGTGGCAACCAAAAACAAAAAAATAAAAATACGTGGGGAAAGAGACGTGGCTATGTGGGTTGCGTGAGAGTTTGTAGAATATAAAAGCTTTCGAATTTTGACTGAAAAGAAAAAAAACACCCGCTGTCTTCCGACTCTGAACAGCTCCTTCGTGTGTTCAAACTCTCTCCAACCGCCTTCCTGCTCCACACAAGGGTTACCGTCGAAGAATAGAAATATAAGAATATATTTTTGTATATACGTGTTCTTCGTTGTTTTTCAGCGGTAGTATATAACACTTACTGTTCTTGCAGAGCGGGAGTACAGACCACCAGCAAAACAGCAGCCAGGTACTTATAGTCAACCCTGTTGAACGAATTCTTCTGTTTTAATTTCATCAGCGCTGCTTGATCGTCGTATTTTACACCATCTAGAATCGTGCGGGTCAGATACAGGTTTTTTTAATAGTTCGGCCCATTAAAACACAAGTCTACTCTAGTCCTAACAGAATCTGGAAAAATGACTGCATGCAAACGCTTCGTCGGGATGCTGGCCAAAAATTTTAACTCAGTATTTTGCAGAAGTATAGGTATGTACTTATCTAAATCCCGCCCACCATCCTTGTCCTATTTCAACAGACTGAACACACATCTAGAGATCCGGTGGAAGACGGCGCCCTGTTGTAACAACTTGTTCAACAAACCGTTCAAATCGGCACAGAGATGTGTGACAGATTCAAGCTCAATTTGTAAGTCAGGCCATCAAGTCCCGAAGATGAGCCACTGTCAACCCTCTTCAATGCTAAGTTATCTTTATTCTCTGTGATCTCACCCTGGCAGCTAGCCGCTTTTGTCGGAAAGTTACTGCAAAACTCTTCGCAACAGAGGTCACGCTTCCTAGTAAACAGGCTCTTGAAATGTCATCGAAACGCCTCGCACATGTCGTTGGTCGACCTCACAAAATGCTCATCTGAGGTATTAACTCCCAAAATGTAACGATCGGAACATCGACGTATCTCTTTCTTAGCATAATTCTGCAGCCAGTGTTTATTGCTTCTATAATCTATGTCTAACTATGTATACCTGGTAGCGCAAGTTAGCTGTACGCTTGCATCTCGCTAGCCGTTCGCTTCAGGGCCTGCCTAGCTAAACCCATCTAGAGGAAATCACACCCGTAAAAGACTATTCTTTAGAGTCTTGGTCTTTTTAGCTTTATCTACGGCGAGTTAGTGGCTATATTCGGTGGTGAAATCTCTAATACTAACGTTAAGCCTCTCCCACTACTTATTCCCAATGGTCGTTCAACTCGTTCACGCTGCACTAATCAAGTTAGCTGTTGCCGGTAGTTCCGTGTGTCGACTCAAGACAGATTGAACTTCTTGTATTCAGCCATTCTAGGCCTAGCACCTAACGTCCACGTCTCTCGCCCTGGGTGATTGACGTGACCAAACTCGCCGAACAGATCAATCAAGCTACAATCGATTGATCTCCCGATGGCTCACCACCCCTTGTCCATTTTGAGGTCTGGGGTGATATTCAAATCCCTTATTACGAACAAAAGCAACGAATCCATCAGGCCCCAACTGACGAAAAAAAGCAAACACACTCCATATATTTGTTAGACGCATAAGCAGCAACGATCTGAAACAAACTACTGTGCACGACAATATCAGCCAAGATTCCTCTCCGCATCGACATGGGCAAAGTCTACCTTTTCACCCAAAATACGTTTAATCAGCGTTGGGGAGTCACCCCTATCTACACACTCTATGGGCTCTTCCATGGTATACAAATAATCCTGCCTACAGAGAACGGGTTGTTGTTGTTAGTTGGAGCTTGTCAGAGCCGTTGAATCGCCGCTCGTAGGTCAATAAGAATATAGGCTTATTACCCGGACTTACATCTTTGTATATATATGACTTCTACTAACAAACATTTCTGAATCTAATAATCTATACTTACATTTTTCCTCTCATATCTGTTTTGTGTTATTTTTATATTGTGTGGATATTTAAACAAGTATCCACAACAATTTGGTGACGAAGATTCGAACAAGTCACGCGGAGGAAAATAAGTGTTTTACGTCAGTCGCCACAACAATTTGGTAACGAAGGATTTGTACAAGTTCACGCGGAGAAAAATACATTCTCACCAAACAACAATTTGGCGACAAGGATTCTAACAAGTACACATGGAGAAAAAAAAACGTTGTCACGTCAGTCGTAAAGAGCAAATTGGCGGAAAAAAGAACGAACTTACGCATAACACCAAGGAAATAAAACGTAGCGTCGAGGACCTCGAAAATCACATAAGAGGAATCGACAACATCAAATTGGCGAAACAGATTCGAGTACAAATCGCACGACAAAATTGTGACAAATTTTCCACCCACCAGCGATGCTACAAATTGGTTCGAATAAGTCGACCACAAACAAGTTGTCGACACTAACACCGAGAAAAAATGGAACCTTTTCAAAATGGAAATGCAAAAGGCTAACGAAATAAGACAAATGGAAATGCAAATGGCTAATGAAGAAAGACAAACAGAAATGTAAAAGAGACAAATGGAGATGCAAAAGCAAATTGAAGAAAGACAAACTGAAATGCAAAAGGCAAATGAGGAAAGACAAACACAATTGCAAAAACTATTATTACACTTAACAAGCACAACTCTGGATAGGAACACGGAGAAGGAGACATTTTCACAAGATGCGGTGTGGAACGCGATTGAAATTCTTAAATACTCAGTTGAGGAGGATAACAATTTCGGAGAGTATTACAGGCGATACGAGGATATTTTAATATCGACTGTCAGCACTGGAGTGAGAAGAAAAGATTAAGACTTTTACTAAGGAAATTCGGCACAGACGAACACACCAAGTTCGTAGACTATATTCTTCCTAAAAAACGAATGATCTAATGTTCGATAAGGCAGTGACAGGCCTCAGAGAGCTATTTAGCCCCAAAATCTCGTTGTTCCATAAAAGGTAGAAATGTCTTGATCTCAGAAAAGACGAAAGCGAAAACTATATTACTTTTGCAGCTATCGTCAATTAAAATTGTGACTATTTTAAATTGTCGGAACTTACCCCAGCCAATTTCAAGTGTTTCATATTTGTCCAAGGACTAGTTACTGCTAAAGACAGCGAAATGGGGAAACGCATGCTGACCAAACTGCAAAATATTATTACAAAAATTGTCAGAAGATTGCCAGAAATGCCTCAGCATAAAGAAAGATAGCAAGGACATTGAAGAGTCAGGAAAAGCGTACATTCGAAAGGTAAAAAGAAATTTACGTTTTGTACCCTCCCCACAGACAAAACAAAATTATAATGCCAAAAAGAAAAAAATAAAGCACTACGGTTGACAAGAATCCAGTAAAAAACAAGCCTCCCCCTTCTGTATGATACAGATGTGGTGAATGGTATTGGTTTAAGGATTTTCTTTTTCAGTACAAAAATTGCCGAGCGTGTGGTAAGATGGACGACAAAGCTACGGTATGCAGAAATAAAAATCAACCTAGTAAAGGTAAGGTCTACTAGAGTGGAAGATAAAAAAAAATGAAAATATCAGAAAATTCCGTTGAAATGAAAATTCTGAATTAAAAAAATTAAATTGCGACTGGATTTGACGATTATATACTTACAGACATGGAGGAAATTAAATAGGCCGACCATGCTACACACTAAAAAATTGCTAAATCCATAATGGGGTAAAAGATAAATTTTGAAGACGAAAATATAATTAACTTAAAATTCCAGGGAGAAATAAAAAAAATTAAAAATCTATATGATGAGCAATACAAACAACCTAGTAGGAACGGACTGGATGCAGAAATGCAATGTATGGGATTCCCCTATTAGTTCGTTTTGTAAAAGAATAGACTGTGAGTTTCCGGAAGCCACAAACTGAAGGAGGAATTGCACAAAGAATTTCCAGAAGTATTGTCAAGTGGATTAGGACGTTGTATTTAGGAAAAAGAGAAACGTACCTTTCGCCACAATTGACAAAATGGACAAAGAATGGGAGAGGCTAGAGCAAACTTGGGATTATTTCGAAAACTGACTTCAGTGACTGGGCGGCACCAGTTGTTTATCTTAAGAAAAAATCAGGAGAAATCCGCGTGTGTGCATATTTTTCCACGGAACTGAATAATGCAATTAAAGACCATCACTATCCGTTGCCTAGCCCAGAAGAAATATTCACTAAACTTAATGGTGGAAAAATTTTCTCAAAGATTGACCTAAGCGAAGCATACACGCAGATTCCAATTACGGAAGTAAGTTCCAGAATACTATGCATAAATAAGCACAAAGGTCTATACAAATACAACAGGCTACCATTCGGGATAAAAGTAGTGCTTGCGGTTTTTGAGCAGACGATGGATTTTATTATGTTGACGAGGCAAAATTTCGCTACAGCTTATCTGGACGATATGTTAGTTAAAAGCGATAATTTAAAGACCATGCGACACACATCAAGAAAATTTTTAAAAGACTACAATATTTTGGGTTAACAGTTAAAGAGAAGAAATGTGATTTCTTCTTGAAAGAAATAAAATATCTAGGCCACATCATAAATGAGAATGGCAGACAACCTGACCCAGAGAGAGCTTCAGCAATCAAAAACATGCCTGAGTCTAAAAATGTCGCAGAATTGGAATGATGTCTCGGTCTTGGTAATTACTATGGAGAGTTTATCGATAGTATGCATAAATTGAGGGTACCCATCAACGTATTACTGAAGAAAGATGTCCAGTGGAACTGGCCAGAGGAGTGCAAAAAGGCGTTTAACGAAATTATAAATAAATTGACATCAGATTTAACCTTGACACATTTCGGTGTGGGAACATGCATTTTACATAAAATGCAGGATGGTACTACAAAACCGGTAGGCCACGCATCGAGAGCATTACTACTGGGCGAGAAAAACTATTCACAAATAGAAAAAGAAGCTTTGGGAATTATTTTCGCCCTAACTCAATTTCATAGATATACGGTAGATAATTTACGCTAAAAACGGACCATAAGCCGCTTTTTACCATATTTGGATCCAAGAAAGGACTACCTGTATATATCGCGAATAGACTCCTAAGGTGAGGAACAATATTAATAAACTACAATTTTATACTAGAATATCTACCATCAAAAGAATAGGACACGCAGATTGACTATCGAGGCTGATTTATAAGGAAAGTGAACCCTTGGAAGACTCAGTGATAGCAGCGCTGAGAGCTGAGGATGAAATCAGCAAAGTATTAAGTAACACGGTCAAAGAACTACCGGTTACATTGCTAGAGATAAAAAGAAACGCAGAAGCGGATGAATTTATTAACACGACAAAGAAAAAAATTGAACACAGAGACGCAGAATTGGCAGATAGTTTCTGAATTTGTGACAATGTACTAATGTATGATGAAAGGGTCGTGATACCAAAGTCACTTCAAAGGAGAATCTTAAAAGACTTTCATGTTGGACATCCCGGGGGAAAAATCGCATGAAAGTACTAATGGATATCGAACAGATGGTGAAAAGGTATAAGAGCTGTGCGGCGGATAAACCGTGGTCAAGAATACATGCAGACTACGCAGGACCTATAAATGGTTACTACTATTTTATAATAGTAGACAGTTTTAGAAAATGGCTGGAAGTTTTTAGTTATAAACACCCAACAACCGACAATACTATAAGTTGTTTGCATGAACTATTTTCGAGGTTCGGCGTCGTTGATGTTTTAGTTACAGATAATGGTACACAATTCATGTCAGGTGATTTTAAGCATTTTTGGGAAATGTGCCTAATAAGACATATAAAATAGATCCCTGTCACCCACGATCAAATAGGCTTGCCGAAAGATTTTTAGATTCGCTTAAAAGGGCGTTAAAAAAGGGATAGACACACCATTAGAAAAAATTATTACAACAATTCCTACAAGTCTACCGTATTACGCCAAACAAGAACACACCATCAGGACTGTCACCGGCCGAGGTGATGTTCGCGGGAAAATCCGATCGGTTTTTGAAAAATTATGACCAGGCAAAAACAATAATCGCAATACACCTACAATAGTGAAAAGATTGTTCAAGCCAGGCGAAAATGTATATTTCAAAATTTTTAATAACAGTATGGCGTATTTGGTCCAGGAAAACTTTTAAGCAGAATTGGAAGCGTAATATATACTAGCAAAGAAAAGAAATTCACGCACAGAAGACACTTGAAACAAATCCAAAAAAAGAAGAGGTGAAAAACGAAGCTCCTCACCTTTAGAATGCGACGATTCTATGGAGGAAATCTTCGAAGCTTTTAGCATCCAGAAGCCAAAAGCTATCACGGAAATCAGAAGAACCAACAGGAAGCGGAAACTCACAGAGCCTTGATTATAGATCCAAAACGAAAAAATATTAACCCTTCCTGAAAAGATGCAAGGGAGGGGGTGTTGGGGAGCCACCCCTATTTACACACTCTATGGACTCTTCCATGGTATACAAATAATCTTGCACACAGAGAACGGGTTGTTATCGTTTGAGTTGGTGCTTGTCAAAGCAGTTGAACCGCCGCTCGTCGGTTAGCAAGAATATAGACTTATTACCCGGACTTACTTCTTTGTATATATTTGACTTCTACTAACAAGTATTCCTGAATCTACTAACCGTGTCAAGGTTGCATATCTTCTGTTCAATATAGTTACATTTTCCTCTCATATCTGTTTTGTGGTATTCTTATATTGTGTGATTTTCTAAGCAAGAATCCACAACAATCAGCAATAAAACACCCATGGCCAGCTAGTCCCCATGAATAGAGAACAAAGTCGCTTGACAGTAGAGGATATACAATTCGCAAACAAAGTGTATCCTGAATCGTAACCACTTATACCCTACTTTGATCTCTGAAGCCCGCTCGCATTCAAACTGGTGGGCTTGATATACATTTTTAAATCCATCTGTTACATACAGACTGAACGGAAATCTGAGGTAGTCAGGACCCGCCGGATTGTTCCAGGCTACCAGTATAAATATTAAACGTGATTCGTCTTCATTTTTAATGGCGAAGCAATGAAAGGTTGGACTTTGGCTTCTACCAAGGGTCTTCTATGCTCTGCTGCGACCAGATATCTTCCCATTTTCTTTCTCTTCTTCCTCTTCCTCTCTCCCCTTTTTCATCGAGGAGGATCAAAGTGGTGACAGCTCCTCCTCATCCATGCATCAATTTAATTGTGGCAGAGCTACTGGCTCTAGTGGCTGCAGTGTCTACTCGAACTCTTGTGGTTGTTGTTGCTAGAGCTGTTGTTCTGACTGCTCTTGATTTTGTTCCTGCAGAATTTTCTGTTGTTGCTGTTGCCGTTGCTTCTTCGACTGCTGATTCTGTTGTTTTGACGTTTTTTTTTTTGTTTTTTTTTTGGTAAGGGCGATAAGCCCTCCTCGGTAAGGCATCCTAATTGGATGGATGATCTTCCTCCTCACTACCTCTGTCCACTCACTGGAGCCACTCGGGGCTTCGCTGGGCATTTCTGATTCCACTGTTTTTTTTTTTGTTTTTTTGCTTGCTTTGGTGTTGCTGGTGCTGCTGGGTTCTTCCCACATGACCAACAAGGGGTATATCTATCTTCCACAATCAGCATAGATAATTGTGATCAGCAAAACGCGGTCGCCCATACCAGTGCCCGTTTTACTATCCGCTGCTGAGACAGCCCTGACCTGTCCTAATTTGACGAAGAACGTCCCCAGTCGCTCGGTTGTGAGATCCATGTGCACCCCATGTAAATTAACCTTGGTCCTCCGGGAGCTTGTGCATTCAGTTTGCAGTCTTACTGACTTGGTTTCCTGCCAATTCTTTGGCGTCCTCCTGGTTTTTCATCAGGATGTGCCACATCGCACTGGAAATCTTTGAGAGGACTTGTGACTGTATTTAGAGACTCTTGAGAGCCTCCTCCATGGTGTCCCAACTGACATCAATGAGCAGACGTGTTTTCACAGCGGTTGCCAGTAGAGAAATTGCCGTGGTGTCAATGGCCTCTAGGACATCGGAGATGGTGAGGAACTCGTTTTCTTTCGTACAGGAATCATATTTCTCATGTAAGGCCACGCGATCTTTCGGATTCATTTTCTTTAGCTTATTCGTTGCCCTAACTGACAGTGCAGGTGTTGCCGATGCTAACTGCTGTTAGGGTGACCTTCCCATAGTGAAAGGGTCCCCACATCAGCAAACACAACAATTTGTTACTTTCACAATAAAAATGAACGATTCCAAAACATCAATCAGGGTGGGAATCACTGCAAAGTATTTTGATTTCTCCTTTTATAGACAGAAGAATACAAATCGGATTTTTTTCATAGCCAGTAGTCTGGTTAGCGGTTTCATCTAACTCAGTTCAGATCAGTCTTGTCTTAGAGTTAGAACAAGAATGTTTCTTAAACATGAAGTATTGCATAACCTTTTTTATGTGTAATTTGTTCAATATTTAATTTAGAAATAATTTGTTTTTAGTTAGTCTATGAAGAATTAAGAAAATGATTAATTTTACTAATGAATATATTTTATTATATTTGTGTTGTTTAATCTTGTATCGAAAATATTTCATGCTATGAGATTTTTTCTTATTTTCTTCCTTCCCTATTGCCTGATTGAAACAAATTGTAAAAAGGCTGATATTTGCCCTTTTGAATTTTAAGACGTCATGACTTCAATATTATTTAGATTAGATTCGTTCACTGATTTATTTTTATCTGTTTTATATCACAGACGTTGCGGATTACTTAGATCCACATTATATTTCATCAGCTTCAGTAAAAGAAAAAGAAATTGTATGAGTGAACATGCTTTCTTCAGTTCTGTTTTGATAAATAATGTTATCTGAAATATTGTACAAAATGATTAAACAAAATTTTAAACGTTTTTATCATGGGTCAAATCATATTATTCTTCATATTATTATTATGCCATTTTTCATCATATTTCGATTTCTGCTTTGGTCTCACTACCAACCAAGTCTGCGGGGAGACCTAAGGCAGGTAGTGGCGTGTTGTTATGGCTCCATTTCATGTTTTTCTATCTTCCTTATCATCCCCAGCATTACATAGATAAAGTTTTCCTTAGTGTGTGGGCTGTACTTAATAAGACAATTTTTTGTATATCTCTTAAGCTGGGGTTTCCAGGGATTCTTTCAATGTGTTGTTTTGTTCCATTTTTTATCATTCCAAGTGCACCTACTATCACTGGCACAACTCTTGTTTTCAATTTCCACATTTTTTCTATTTCAATTTCCAGGTCTTTATATTTTTGACAGTTTTTCAAATTCCTTGATTGCTATGTTACAATCCGCTGGACAAGCCATATCAATTAATAGACAAGTTTTCTCCTTCTGGTTTTTAACAATAATGTCTGGCCTGTTTGCTTCGATTTTTCTGTCTGTGTAGATGGTGTAATTCCATAGAATGGTTACATCTTCTATTTCTGTAACCGGTGCTGGGTGATGTTCATACCAGTGTTTGTTTACAGCTTTTCCATAATGTTTGCACATTGCCCAATGTAAATATTGCCCAACTCTATCGTGGCGATTTTTATATTCATTTGGGGCAAGCACAGAACAGCCTGAGATTAGGTGATCTATTGTTTCTTGGTGTTTATCACAAAACCTGCATTTTGGATCCATATTATTATGCATAATATTTGCCTGAAAGTTTCTAGTGAAAAGACTTTGGTCTTGTGCTGCAAGAATAAAGCCTTCAGTTTCACACTTTAATCCAGATGCACGTAACCATCGATGAGTATTAACTTTGTCAACATTGGATTTATTGGCACGTTCTGGATATTGGCCATGCAGAGTTTTGTCTTGCCAGCGCTGTTTCATCTGTTCAAGAGCTTTATCTTTGGCTTTCATTTTCATATTTTTTGCCGCAATAGTTGGTTCTTGGCTTCTGTTTTGCTTTTCTACAGAATCTACTAACTGTAAATCTTGTTTGTATTTAATGCCTTCTTTTATTATTGAATATTTTTTCTTTCTTTCTTCATGTTGCCTTACTAATTGTATCATCCAATCCTTTGTTGTTTCTATGTATGTTAGTAAGCCAATAGTTGTTGTCTTGTATGACAATTCCAGCTGAATAACACCTCTTCCACCTTCTTTACGGGGTATGTATAGACGGTCTACATCAGCCTTTGGATGATGCATCTTATGCTTAGAAAGAAGCTTTCTTGTTTTAGCATCAATTCGCCTGATGTCGTTTAGAGTCCAGTTTAAGATGTTGAAGCTATATTGGACAACTGGGATTGCAAGGCTATTAATGGCCATAACTCTGTTCCGTGAATTTAATTCAGTTTTTAATATCATTCGTAGCCTTCTATAGTACTCTTTACGCACTATTTCTTTCATTTTTTTATGGTGAATGTTTTCACTCTCATTTACACCTAGGTATTTATAAGCTTCTTCTGGTTTCAATTCTTTTATTGTTACAGCAGGGTCTAAGCTAATTGATGAAGTTTCTTGTATTGATCCACGTAAAACTGTAGCTTTAGCACATTTATTCAAATTAAATTTCATTCCAATGTCTTCGCTGAAGCATTTTACAGTTTGCAGAAGACCTTCCAGCTCATTATCATTCTTAGCATATAACTTTAAGTCATCCATGTAAAATAGATGGCTTATTTTCTTTTGTCCTATTTTATAACCACATTCTGTCTTATTAAGTTGACTGGTTAGTGCTATTAATGATATGCAGAATAGTAAGGGAGATAAAGAATCACCTTGAAATATACCTCTTTTGATGTTTATTTCATCAGACTTATAGGTTCCATTTATATGATTGAGGTAAAGGGTTGTTTACCATATAGACATGCACTGTTTGATGAAATTGATGATGATGGGCGATATTTTGTATATATTTAAAGTCTTTAAAATCCAGGAATGTGGCACACTATCGAATGCCTTTCGATAATCTATCCAGGCAGTACTAAGATTTTTCTTTGTACTGTAGCAGTTTTCCAGGATCATTTTGTTAATTAGCAATTGGTCTTTACAACCATAACAGCCACGTTTGCACCCTTTTTGTTCAAGCGGTATCATGTCATTGCTTTCTAAGAATAAATATGTCTGTTTTGTTAAAATAGATGTTAATAGTTTATATGTTGTCGGAAGACATGTAATTGGTCTGTAGTTTTTCGGGTTGTTTGTGTCACCATTCTTGGGTAGAAGAAATGTAATTCCTTTGGTCATCCATGCAGAAATTTTAGTGGGATCCTCAACCATTTCTTGAAGTTCTTTGGCTAGTTTTTTATGTTCTGCATTTAAATAATATAGCCAAAAGTTAGGAATTTTATCTATACCTGGGAATTTCCAATTGTGTGCTTTTTTTAGTGCAAATTTAACATCATCTTCTGTAATTCCAGACCATGTCTCTTCTGGTTTATTTTTCATTCGTTCTATCTCTTGCGCAATCCGATGTACTTCCTTGCTATGTTCTTTAGGGCAAGCCCATATCTTTTCCCAGAACTGTGTGACTTCTTCCATTCTGGGGGGTACTGTCACTTCAATTCTTTTTTTACCTATTTCCCTGTAAAATCTCTTTGTATCAGTCTGAAAAATCTTGTTTTGTCTGTAAAATCTTGCTCTTTTTTCATAGCGTCTTATTCTTTGAGCCTTCAGTTGGATTTTTTGCTTTATTTTTTCTTTATTTGATAAGACTTCATTTTCATTCCTAATGTTATATTTTCTTTCGGCTCTTCTGCTTTTCCTAGTTCTTACATTTATTCCTCTACTCAGTTCATTCAGTACTGATAGTTCACTTCTAAGTTGTTCGATTTCTTTTTCTATTTTTCTTTTCCAAGGTGGATCTTCACGTCTTCGAGACTGCCTTGTTTTTATTTTGATATTCAATTTTTTGTTGCTGCTGTTGCTGATGCATATATTACTTCGTTGAGATTTGTATGAGTGTCTTCATCGAGTATTAATTTCAGTGCTGCATTGTAGAGTTTAATAGTTCGGAGGTTATGTTTTGTTGGTTGTAATTTTGAGAGCTGTTCACGTTCCTCCATTGTAATATTTTGTATTTGACTTAGATGGTTTTTTATTTCTATCTTGGCTTCCTGTATATTGTTCTTATTTTCCGTCAAATAATTATCTTCGATGTGTTCTGAACTCATTTTATTTTTGTCTTTTAACTGACTCAGATCACACCTTTCCAGCACTTTTAAACTTACAGCATTATCTTCGCAGTGATTTGCGTGTTTCACGGTTTCTACATTATGACCTGTGGCTTGTTTGATGTTATTACTTTTTATTTCTGATTCCGGTTCCTTTTCATATTTTGTTGAGTCGTCTCTTCTTGTTACAATTCTTTTAATTTCATTAATTTCAGCCTCTGTCAGTCGGTTATTACGAATAATGTACCTACCTACATTGGCTAATTTATTTTCGTCAATATACTTTCTATTTGCTTGACCAACTTTTTCACGCCAAATGTCATATGTTTGGCGAGTCATGTTTTTTTGAGGTTTGAGTAACGCTTCATGAAATGCAGTCATAACGACTTTGTACTCCTCACGAGACCATTTTATTTTTTCTTTCTTTAAATATACGGTTGTAGATCTAGCTGGTGAATTTTCAGGACCATCGTTAGGATTATCCTGGTTGTGGGGACCTGAAGATTCATTCTTTGTGTAGGAGTTTGTTCCTGAAGGACGGGCTCCCTGTTTATCCACTGGAAGAGCCATACTGGACTTTTTTATTTCTATTTGTATTTTTCATGTTTTTCCTACGAGTAACGCACGGGTCCAAAAGTCCACCCAAAATTGCCCGGCACGTTGGGTAACGGTCTTTTACAAACAGGGTCCTCATAACGCAGTAGCCATTCACTCCTCGGCACGATTAACACCTTGAGTTGCGGGTTGTTGTTCGGAGTTTTCCTTCTCCTAAATGGGCTGCCAAGCAACATCTGACATAGATGCGATTGGAATTCAAGGAGAAAGACGCTGGTTAAAAAAAAACAAAAAAAACAAAAAAAAACCTTTGGCGTAGCAACGGCTCAACGAAACAAAACATCAATACTAGAGTATTTTGTTAAAAAAAAAAAAAAAAAAATTTTACGAAACATCGACAGCTAAAGGAAATATAATACGGATGATTTTATTTAGGTTCATTTAAAGAACAAACAGATAAATTAAAATAAAACAGAATTTCATAAATAAAAAATTTTAAAAAATTCGATAATATTTAAAGAAAAAAACCTGTTTATATTAAAACAGAATTTCATATTGAGAAAAAGAAAAATTCAAATAGAGAGACGCTGGTTGAAAAAAAAAACATACTTGGACGTAACGGCCGTTCAACGGAAAAAAAAATGTAATAATTTGTTCGTCCACTTTATCATTTATTTTTTCAATAAAGTCGTTGGTCAAAAATAGGGTTATCAGAATAAGATAAATTAAATAAGTAAATTAAATCAATCAATAAATAAAAATAAATATATCAATAAATACGTAGACTTTCTATAAAATAATACCGTAGAAATTGTTTTTCATCGGATTTAATTTATTTTCTTGTTTTGTTTTGTTTTTAAGAAAATTAATAAGTTAAAAAAAAAAAAATTTACGAAATATCGAAAGCTAAAGGAAATATAATACGGATGATTTTATTTAGGTTCATTTAAAGAACAAACAGATAAATTAAAATAAAACAGAATTTCATTAAAAAAAAAAAATTCGATAATATCTAAAGAAAAAATCCTGTTTATATTAAAACAGAATTTCATATTGAGAAAAAGAAAAATTCAAAGAGAGAGACACTGGTTGAAAAAACAAACAAACTTGGACGTAACGGCCGTTCAACGGGAAAAAAATCACTGCACTTAGAGAGTATTGTTAAAATTAAAAAAACAATTGTTGCTACTATCAACCATTGTCCTTGCAAAAAAAAAAAAAAATTCAAAATTTTTAATAGGAAAGAAAAAGTGGACATAACTTTGAGTTTACTACCGTAAAATTTAAAAATAATAATTTGTTCGCCCACTGTATTCTGTGTTATTCTTTCATTAAATCCAACGAGAATAAGATTATCGAAAAAGTAAATAAATATATAAAATGAACGAACAAATATAAATAAATTATTACATATTCTTTCTAAGAAAGAATATCGTAGATCGAACAGTTTTTTAGTGTTTTTCGTCGTATTTTTTTTTTCGTTGTCTTGCTTTAGAAAACTAGTTAATAAATCTATTTAAGGATCATTTAAAGAAGAAACATACAATTTAAATTATATACGAAGGAAAAATTAATGTTTATTTATTATTATTATTATTATTATTATTATTATTATTATTATTATTGCTGTTGTTGTTGCTGCATCCGTTGATTTCTGTGGCATACTTATTTCCTTCCGGGTTCAGTCAGAGATCAGAAGTGGCATCGTGGTATTCTCACTGAGTATTTTTGTAAAAAAAGAAAAGAAATCTATACCCACATACATTTTACATATATAAAGCTCATCGTAAGTTGTGAGCTGTACTTGTGAGTACTGTTCTTTGTATATCTTAAAAGCATAGGCTCCCAGCGATCTCTCCAGTGAGTCTATCGGAAAAATTTCCTGTCAAACCGAGGGCTTCAACGACAACTAGAATTATTGATGTCTTCATGTGCCACACTTTTGCAATTTCAATTTCAAGATCCTTGTATTTTGATAGTTTTCTGTAGATCTTCAGAGGGACTAATACGTCAATAAGAAAGCACCTTCCGGTTTTGTGAAATATTATCAGGACGTATGGTCGATTAAGTCCGATTCTTTTGTCTATATGTAACTTAAATCCTATAAAATTGCTATAGTTCCTGTGTCTGTAACCAGATCTGGGTGGTGTTCTTACCAGTTTTTTTTCTTTTTTTTGTAAAAGATGTAGATTTCTAGCGCAGATATTGGCCAACTGTGTCTTGCAGATATTTGTATTCAGTGGGTATCAAAACCGTGCAACCAGATATAAAATATTTATTTTTTCTAGTTATTTATCACTAAATCTGCATTTTGTGTTTAAAAAAATCAGTATGTGTGCTTGGTTATTTCTAATTAACAATCATTGATCCTTTACAACAAGAATAAAAACTTAGGATTCCGCATTTAAACCAGCACTACGTAACTATCAATGTGTACGGGGTTTGTCTGCACCAGCTTGTTTGATACGGGTAGAGTATTGGTCATGAACAGGTTTATTTTGTCATCGTTTCTGCATTTGGTCCATTGCATTTCCATTTGATTCCATTTTATGCTCTTTGCTGATGCAATAAGTATATTATGGTTTACTTGCACTGCTTCACCACCCACATCAACATTATTATTATTATTATTATTATTATTATATTTTGAGTTATTTAAAACTTTGCTTTTCAGAAAAACCCGCGTGTACATGCAGTGTATCGGGTGATCCCCATTATAGAACATTTGACGGACAAGTTATTCATTTCATGGGAATATGCAAGTATACACTAGCAACATCAACAGAGGAAGCTCCACATTTCTTTGCAGTTGAAGTGAAGAATGAACATCGTGGAAATACTCGAGTTTCTTATACTAGAATGGTAGATGTCAAGCTACCTAATGTGACAATAAGACTTCTACCGGGACATAAAATGCTCGTAAGTGATAAATGGTTAATATTGTTTTCTTTATATCAATTTAACCTGTGCCTCTGATTAGAATTCATTTTTGTCAAAACGTCAAACATAATAATGATTTCTTTTAATTCTTGATAAGATAAGAAATAAAATACGCACACACATATAAAGAGAGAGAAAGAGAGAGAAATTGAGGTTATGTGAAGGTCTCCTTTATACTACTAGCAATAGCTACTAGAACGATACCAGCATTAATTAAAGGAAAAAGAAAAGGAAGAACCATTCTCAAGATTGGCTTTTTTTACTTTTATTCTGAGTTATATATTTAAAAAATGCCTTATGTATGTTTGATAAATGTGAATTAGAGAAAGTTAATTGTAGAAAACAAATCCAAGGTCTCACCCGCGCACTAAAAATTGGAAAAATAAGCAATAAATTAGCTACAAATTAACTAAAGCACTTGAAATTTTCTTAAAAATACTATAATCGTATGGAAATTAACAAAAAATTCACGAAAGAATTGAAACTGTTCCAAAAACAGCAATGCTAGAATCTTTTGAAATACTGAGAAGTTCTGAAGATTTTATGAAATATGTTATCATTTAGTCCAATATTCCAGCAATAACCAGTTTTATTATTATAACAACAACAACAATAATAGTAATAATAATAATACAAGAAGAGCACTATTTAAGAACCTAAAAGTGCAGTGTTTGATTATGTAAGGCAATTATTCAACAGCATATAGTTCTTCTTCAATTATATGTTTAATTCTGTTTTAAGTATAAAAATATATAAATCTACAAACATTTAAACAAACGTTGCTTGTCTTGTAAGAAAAATAAAAAAAATGTCTGTATAGTTAGTCAACGCGTCCATCCGAATAAAATGCCACCAGCGTAAAATCATGCAAATGAAACGTCTGTAATATGATGGAAATCTTCCTAATTTTAAAATTTTCCGTTAGTTGATTCTAAAAGGAATTGATTAAACAGCTTAGTATAAATCTTATGAAACTCTCCTGTCATTCTGTTAATTTCTCCCCGGCCGGATGCTTGTAATGCATTATTTGTTACAAAGCACCAGTGCTTTGACCTTCTGAAACTAAAATTATGACAACTTAAAAAAGGATTCCTATAAAAAGAGATACTCAGAAATAAATTCTTTATCATGGAACAAAAAAATTAACATTTCCGGAGATTTTCAAGAAAGGTTGGTTTTTGGATGTGGAAATGATAGATGTATACGAATCGTAATTAAAAATTAAAAGTGAATCGAAAATATTTCGTTAACATCCTATTTCAAATAAGCAGGAATATAAGTATTGGGCTAGTGCGTTAGGAATATTTCTCACTTGATCCCAAGATGAGTTACACGTGCTGTGAAAATTAATTAAATGTTTATTATGCAATTAAACATGGGTTTAAGAAACAAGTGTTTGTTTAAATATTTCTTACAATATATCACATAAAATAATGAAATTTCAAGGCATTATGTGTGTATGTATGCATTTTACACACACACACACACACACACACATATATATATATATATATATATATATATATATATATATATATATATATATATATATATATATATGTATGTATATGTTGGTATATTTCTTTCAAGGTCAATGGAGAAAAACGTTCCTTGCCAATTAATGGTTTGTCAGGATTCTCTGCTACATTTGCTGGTACTTGGATAACTGTATCTACGAAATGGGGTCTTCAAGTTCAATTTGACGGTAGACATCGAGCTAATGTAAAAGTACCTGCAACATTTGCCAAACATCTGAGCGGAATCTGTGGCGATTGTAATGGTATAAAAGATGATCTGCGGACTAAAGACGGCAAAGATGTATCAAAAGATCGTGACAGATTCTCAAAGGTTGGCAAAAGTCACCAAATCAAGGACGACACCGACAAACCGGAATTCAGGTAAGGATTAGTTATTTATTCAATATACCCTATAATTTTAATTCTGGTAGTTAATTTTAAAAAATGTTTATGTGTATAAAATTTCGTTGCAACATTATTACTGATTTCAATTTTTAAATTAAAAGAAATAAATAATGTTTAGTTTAATTATTTCAGTCAGATATGTTTGTCAATTTAATAAACTGTAAATTATAAGGCTACACCTTTGAACAATAGTTTTGAGTAATAGTGTCGCAAATCCTAAGTACCCATCAATTAATGCTTTTGATAATCATAGTAAATATCTTTGGAGGCACTTTCATGAAGAAGTGTTTAACTGTTTAGTCTGGCAGACCATTACTAATGCGACATGTTCAGTCTTCGTTGCGTTTTCTAAACTTGTAAGTTCAAGCCTTGCAAAGCTATGTTTATTAAATATTGATTTAAGATTCAAAATTATCAGCAATAATGAACGGAAATTTGTCTAGTAGACATATTCAAATCATTGAAATGTATTAAATCATATCTTGTACAAATATTGGTTTGCAACTGAAATTACATTAATATAGCTGTCAGCTTAAAACTAAACTATTCTAGAAACTAGAAAGATGCATATATTGTCTTTATTTTACGTCGTAAACCGTAGTTAATGAGATGCAATGCTATAAGTTTTCTTGTTTGCAATTCGAATTTTACAGTTTCCTTCCCGTCTTACAAAAAGGTGGTTATCTTTACTGCATTATACTGCCCAAATATTTACTTATTTTAGGAGTTCTGTACGTAGTAATCTACCAAGTTATGAAAAATATATATATTTTTAATAACCTTTGTTTAGGTATCATCATTTTTGGCAGTCAGTCTTTAAACGATTTTATAGATTTACTTTATTAGTCGAATATATGTTTCATATTCACGTTTTTCTACACGAGTTTTTTTTTTTTTGTTTAGGTGTAATGTTACTGATGTTGACACAAAGTGCACGCCTGTTCAAACCCAGAAATGTGATGTAATACAACATAAAATATTCAATAACTGCAAACAAAAACTCGGTGATGAACGCGTCAAAGAATATTTAAAGTCATGTAAAATAGATGCCTGTGTCTATCACAATGATAGCAAAGTTTTTAACAATGTTGTCTGTAAAGCAATCGAAGGATTCGCTCGAGAATGTGAAGAAGCAGGATTTCCTCTTGACTGGAGAAAAATATCGAAATGCGGTAAGAAAGTTATTATTGGTGTGACATATCATCTGAGATTAAATAAAATTAAGTCTTCTCAAATCTTCGTTATGCTCAGTATTCTCACTCTTTTCAACAGAGTTGCGATCTAAATATTTTCATTTTCATTCAAATCTATTTATTTAATTTCTTTTTTCTGCTAATGTATTTACGACCTTTATTTTCATACCAGAATTATTTGGTTATAAGTTATAATTTTGAAGTGCGAGAGAAAATATTTTCATATTTCTAAAACATGTCTTGATATCTTTACAAATTTAGTAGTGACTGCATCTCTATTTTCAATGTGTCCTTAATTCTTCCAATTGTTTATGAGACATTCCAGGTGAACCATTGATTTTTTACACAACCTCCACTTTCATGTTCTATTGTTTTTTGTAGAATCCACGTAAAGTTCAATTATTTTATAAAGTCATTCTGACTTTATAAAACGGATTCATCGACTATTTAGCACATTTTTCTCGATTCTTTACAGTTAATTTAAATATTTACATTGAGAACAAATATTCACTGTAAATTCTTATTCTTATACTTTCAGCTAGTAGCTGATCACTACACTTTACAGCTTCCTGTTCTTTGTAGCTATTAGCAATGTTTGTCTTTTTACTATTCCTCCCATTCTTTGTTCTGTTGTTCCTTTAAATAAGTATGCTAGAGAGTTTACACACTGTTTGTTTCTGTCCATGTTGCCTTCAATATGATCTGTGAGAGTAAGATTTTCTATACTCATTTTCCTTATTATATGTCTATATATAATGTCCTATAAACTTCAACATTCCCTTTCAGATTCTAACTATAAGCGTATTTTCTGTTTCCGTTTTCCTTAAAACTTCCACGTTGCATACATATTCTATTCATGATATTCTCAACATTATTCTGTATAGCCGCATCTGAAGTGCATGATATTTCTACTTCACATCAAGGAAGTTATACATCATTCACTACCAGCACACTTTTCTTTGTTACTGTAAAATTACGAAACATCTTTCAAACATCGTGTGCATAGCTTTTATTCTACCTTACTTCTTACTTACTTATAAAAAACGTATTTATAACTGATTTTTCTAGAAATGACTTGTCCGCCGAATCAAGTGTATCAGTTCAATGCATTTGCGTGTCAACCTTCTTGTGCCGATCCTCATCCAAAATGTGAAAAACGAGAAGAGGCTTGCGTATGCAAAAACGGCTACATTCTTAGTGGAGAGGTTTGTGTGCAAAATCCTCAGTGTGGGTGCCTCAACAAATCAAATTACATGAAGGTAAGTAACGGAATAAATTTAGGAATTTTGCCGTTAAGTACCCTAAATATTTGCGCTTTGTTACGGTATAATGGTTAGCATATTTTCCTCTCAAAAAGTATTGCTATAATGAGTTCAGGATTAGGGTCATATCAGATTAAAACATCCGGTCTAATACGATCACCGAGATTAAGTAACATGGTTAGTATCTAGATGGGTGACCGTTTAGGATTACCAGGTACTGTAAGCTTGGGTATGCGGATGGTGTAAAGGATGATGTCTCGGAATTGTAAATCGTAGAGAAGAGTTCCAATTTTAGTCGTTTTCTTTATATTCACTTATGCCCAAATATTCCTTGAAGAGGTATGAATTCACGATTTCCTCTTCCATTAGTAGGTCTTGAATCGGTAAATCCTTATTATCTAAAAACGATTCTTACAATTTAAACATGCTTTCTGGATCCTGTAAATGGCCAGTAAGCCATAAAAAACAAGTCAACCAATGTAGTGAGTTCGAGTTCATCTGGGTATCTCACAACTGTGCTGTAATATTAAAGTTACAGTTTCCTCGTATGAAAATTGACTGAAAACTTGAGGTACTATAACAAATTTAATATAGTTTTACAGCATGGTTCACTCTGTACAGGGCTCGACGTCCACTCAATTTAGAAGGTTTCATTAAGAGGTAATTTTTATGGATAGGAGAACATAATAGTTGACTCTATATTAGAACAGATTGTTGTGATCGGGAAAACATTCTCTTGGTAATTTATTCAATAGGGCTGTGGTTCGCGAGAAGAAGCTGTTTAAGTGGAAATTACTACTCGCCGATGGAATGCTAATGAATTAAATGGTATGGCGGATCCTAGCCGTGAGGTTCAGAGTTCGTGGAACCAGGTGATGCTGTCTACCCGACCACTTTCTATAGTAGCAGCAACAGGGCTGTGAGAGACTCGTTAAATCCAGCCTGTCAGGGAACATTTGGAGAGTGGAAACACTTTTGAACTACACTATAAAAACTGGAAAATGAGGTCTAGGTAGCTCCTGCTAAGAAATAGCAACAGTACTCTATTTTCCGACCTAATCTGGCTCTTATAAAAGTTGAAGATAGAATGAAGACTCAGGTACTTACTGCAGTGGGATTGGAAGCCGAGAATTTTACCTGATTCTTTAACGGCGGATTGTATACAGGAGTTCCACTTGAGATCAGGTGTGAGTCTGAGGCTCAATATCTTCTCACGGCATAAGAGAATATAAGTTAATCGTGACTGGTGGTTGTTCGAGGTCTGATCAGCGGTGATGGAATGTAACAAATTTGGTTTTGGAGACACTGAATGTAACCATCCATTTTTCCCTCCCGGAGACTTAATGTTAGATCGAAAGAGAGGTCATCTGTCAATTTTTAATTCTCAAGACGTTTAGAAGTGTGCCGGTGTATCATCATCGGCGTAGATGTTTACAAATGATCGAAGTATATTCTTAGGTAGATCATAAATATAATTTAGAAATATGGTTGATCCGAGAAGTGACCCCTAAGAGACGTTTGCGTTAACTGCCAGGTCCTCGGAGGATTAGCCGTTCATAATTATTTTCAGCTATCTACATGTTAGGAAGGAGTTTTGTCAGAGAAAATATGTGATGCCATAGCCGAGGAACTTATGTAGTAAACCTTTATTCCACAGCTTGTCGAAAACATTCAGGATATTTAATGCTATGGTCTTTCTCGTATTTTATCGTTAAAAACTTCGTTAATTATGTGTTTCATTTTAGTTTGTCAACGAATATATGGCGCACCAAATGATGTATGAATTTTATAAGAGAACAAATAGCCTTTTATTAAAGAGTTTAAAAATTTTACATTCTACGATTTAATTAATTCAATTTTACGAATGTGTTAGAAAAACATTTTTATAACCCTTATTCATTTATCACAATCTATTTCATTTGCAGAGTAAGAAAACCCTGGACAAAGTAATTTATTGTGATATATCTTTTTAAAAGCAAACTGGGGAATATTCATGAATACATAAAATATATTAATTACTTTCCCCACATAAACACTTTAATATTTTATATGCATTCGCTATGAATTTTCTTTTCTCGGCAGGTTAATGAAGAAATCTTGGATTTGAATTGTCAGCGTAAAACAATTTGCAAATCTGGAGGAGTAATAGAGACTCAAAAATTGCCCCCATGTCAGAAATACAGCACCTGTAATATTGAAAATGGCCAACGCATGTGCGTATGTGATATTGGTTTTGTGCTTCGTGACGGGAAATGTACTCCAAAAGGTAACTCAGCATTAAACATTTACTTTTAAAAACAAATATAAAACTGAAGCGCACATGAAAACTGTCTTCCATCTTCCGATATCTAAAGATAGGCATAAAATAATATGTTGACACGCACGTTCATATATATAGGTGTATTCAGAGTTAAAAGAAATATTGAATATTTTAATTATGAATAAGCAGATGTGTCCAGATTAAAGGAGTGAATAAGATACAGACAAATGAAGATGTAGAAAAGTAAGACTTTCATACTAATTTTGACCTAATAAAATGCCCAAGAGACACACAAGTAGAGGGTTACCGCGCAGTGCTTCATGGGTGTATGAATACGCAAGAAATAACTTCCATTTTTCCATACTGGAAAAATAACGGCTCACCATAGATTTGAAGGGATCAAAATTGTAGTGATTGGGGAAGCAACTTTCACAAAGCATGAGTACTTGAGTAAGAAACTGTCCAAGAGAAAGTTACTTCTTACTAATGGAATACGAAAAGAATGGGGATGTTTCATTTTTGTAGACGTGAGATGGCGGGTCCCAGTCTAAATGTTAGCGGTAGTCGGACTAAGGAATATAACTCATGAGAACACTTGCTATGGAAATAGCAATGAAGAAGCGAGAGGTTTGCAACATTTCGTTTATGGGAAAGAATATAACTGAAGACATGTAACTTGCAGATAAGATGGGCAGTACTAAGCAACTCTCATTGCTTTGGAGAATGTGTTGAATGACGCAGCTTAATTTCCGATCTGCTGTTTTATTAAATATTTTGATAATTTGTATGTACTTAATTTAATATTTGTTTGGAAAGTTATTTGTAAAGAAATATCATTAACGCATTTTGATATGGTAATGATTTTTTTTAGTTGATCCTTGTGATGCTAGTCCGTGCCAAAATGGTGGCAAATGCATTGCAGAAGGACTCACTCGTACATGTGAGTGCAGGGGGCCATTTGATGGAGACGACTGTTCGCAAAGTAAGTTCATATAATTACTTTGTTACGTTGCTTTATATTTGAATTCATGTCCTACAAGTTGATTTATTAGATAAAACTATCTTCCAGGTTCATGAATATTGAATTAATTCTTTGGGAACTTGTTTAATTGGAATGAATATATTTCAAATGACAGCTTAATTGTATATGGAACTTTAAAAGAAGATCAATTTCTATATGAATTGCGTGCAAAAATAGCTTACTAATTACCACTCTGTAATAAATATCCTTGATAATATATTCATCAAGATTAGATTATTCAGTCTACAAAAGAACAGTATGATATTCTTATGATTTTAAACGTTATATTACATTTACTGATAACACCTTTTTAAGTAGATAAATGCTTTTATCATTTCAATATTCTAAAACCGATATGTACCTCAGCTGCTATATCAAACATCACGAAACTGAAATTAAGGAATTAAGATTAACGCCACGAAAATCGGGTTCCTAATTAGAAGAATACGAATTCACTCACATCTTATGCTATTTTATCATAAAAATATTGCTGTTTTCATGTCATTTATATGTTGTTCTTGTTGGTTTGATTTTTTTACGAAACTTTTCAGTTGCCTCTGACTGTGTATGCTCTGGATCAGGCGACCCACATTACAAAACATTTGACGGTCAATGGATCCATTTCATGGGAACTTGCAAATACACTTTGGCTACTACCAAGGACACATCTGGAAACTCATACTTTGCAGTAGAAGTTAAAAACGAACATCGCGGAAATACGCGTGTAGCGTATACACGGTTGGTTGATCTAAAGCTTCATGGTGTCACAATAAGATTGTTGCAAGGAAATAAACTCATGGTGAGTGTGTTGTTTAGACTTGAAAAGATCTTATTTTCTAAATTAATAAGATGTTATTTTCTAAATTATTATACTTATTTCAAATAAGTGATGCCTTCAATGGCTGTATTTTTAAATATATATGTATAAATAAAGTAAAATGCAAAACAAACATGCCTACAAATCTATCATGAACATTTTAATTGGGTAATACCAATTTTATAGGAAACACACACACACACAAATACATACATATATATATATATATATATATATATATATATATATATATATATATATATATATGAGTGTATTCGAAGATTCAATTTTTTTTTCATATATCCAATGTTACATCCTTTTTTCAGATATTTCATATCATTCCTTTTATCATACTTGCGTAGACACAAAGACCCCCCCCCACCCCCCCCCCACACACACACATATATATATATATATATATATATATAGATAGAATATGTAAAGAACAACTAGGAAAAGTGTCTTCAATCTAACACGTTTCATTTTAATGAGCTTCTTCAGAGATTCATTAAAGACGAATGATTTAAAAACTTATTTAAAAAATCAAAGGGAAATTATGTTGATTGAGGTATGGTTTCACGTATGATAAGGCAATGGATGCATATTAAATGTAGAAGAAAAGGCTTGTGTCTGTTTAAGTGTGTGTACCACGAGAAATAAAACATTATATGTTAAATATTGAATGTAAATATATGTAAGCCAACATAATGCGTGTCAACCGTATTTAAACTGTAGACAAATTAAGTGTGTGTATATGTCGGTAACGTTAGTTTGTGGAAATACATTTCCGTTAAAAATATGTAGGAAGTATACTTTACATGTGTGAACTGATGGAACGATTTGCTTTTTTTAAATAAAATGAGAAAAACATGCATGAATTTATGTGTATGAGAGAAATCATATGTGAATGTGTGTGAAATAAGGTATACACGTATCAAGTGATGGAACGAATTTCTATTCTACATTATTTTCGCTAGAATTTGAAACAGAAATATATTTGAATCACGACCGATTTGTCACAAATCGGAGTTTCTTCACCTAAGTTATCGGCGCACGGCAGAGAAAAGCAGCTTTTATATCGTATTATTTACAGAATGTAAACAAACGCCAATAGCCCAGAGTGTTCAATTTATGGCTGAAGAACGTTGCAATGTGTATGTTTGTACGCATGCGCATGTATAAAATGACTAATATTAAATATCCGAACAAATTATCTAAGATTGAATATTTGGAAACCAGTTGGATTTTCTTCAATTTCTATTCTAAATTGTTTCGCTATAGTTTTAAACGAAAATATGTTTCATTTTAACGATTTCAGACTCATAAATGCACACATTCATACATGATTCTTTCATACACATATATTCATACATAATTCTCTCGCGTTATTCAGAATATTAATTCGTTCCATCACGTGCATACATTATTTCACATAGTTCCTGATAATAAAGAAACGTTAGTGAATAGAAAGAATAAAAAAGAACAGAATTCCAGAAGTCAGAAGATGGATGTATGTTGCATTTAAATTCTTGAAAACCATAGTTAATTTGAAATCAAAAATCTGGAAATGATTTTCATAAGCGAAACCTAGAAAATAAACTATTAGTGTAGCATTTACGGTCACTTCTAGTAATCTGAACAATAAAGTTGTGAAAACCATCTGTCAATCAAGTACTACGTTTAAATATGTGAAAACGAGGTACCAAATAGAAAATCTCATCAAAACAAGTACTATTAAAATATTTATAGAATAAAAGAGAGGCTACGTTACAGCAGTAGAAAAGTGGTTGAAGACGAGATCCTTGGCTATGTTTGATAACATTGCACATTCTGAAATGTTATTAGACCTGAACAAGCATCAGTATTCTTACCATTTAGATTTTGTAAAGAAATTCTCAGTGCATAGAAGAAGCAGCTGACCAGTTAAGCTAGCAGTATTCAATTCTCATATTTTATGTTCCAAGTTTAACAGACAATTTAAATTAGCAGAAAATCTAAAATACTGTATGAGATAATCATTGATAAATTTGATCCTACATTTAACACTATTAAGCACCATAACAGTATTTTCTAAACAAGCGTTTCTTTTCTTTTTCTTTTAGGTAAATGGTGAACTGATGACGTTGCCTCTCACGGATTATCTGGGATTTACTGCTCACTTCTCAGCTGGTTGGATAACAGTATCAACAGATCATGGAATAGAGATTAAGTTTGATGGTAGACATCGAGTGACTGTCAGTGTGCCAAATATATACAGACATCAACTAACTGGAATTTGCGGAGACTGTAATGGCAAGAAAGATGATTATAAAACCAAAGAAGGCGTTAATGTGTCCGAGAAGAAAAATAAGTTCTCATTGATTGGTGAAAGCTACCGCGTATTTGACGATAGCGGTAATCAAGAAAAGGAGTAAGTTCTGGATACTTTCGAAATTGTTTCGGAGACACGTTTTCCTTTAAATATGACAACAGATTGATTTCAGTTAGAGTTCCAAGTAATTATATATACATAAAGTTTATTACACAACGATTTATTTAAGTAAAATACACCAAACTGATTAGCATAATGTAAAAGAAAGTGTGTCACTGAAATCATTTAAAAGTTTTTAGAAGTATTTTAATGAATTCTGCTTTTAAAATCTGGTGTAATAATTTGAAATATTTTATTAATCGCTTTAATTTTTTCAGCTGTAGCGTTGTTGATGTCGAAGAGACTTGTGGTCCGTTAGAAACTAAGGCTTGCAATCATTTGAGACTTCCGAACGGGCCATTTGCTGTTTGTCTAACAAAACTTGGTTCGGACGCTACTGGATATTATAATTCATGTATTATCGACAGTTGTGCCTATAAAAATAAGCCGAAACTACGGGAAACGGTATTGTGCCAAGCATTCGAATCCTTGGCCAGAAAATGTGAAGAAATAGGAATATATGTCGATTGGAGAAGTCCTACAAAATGCCGTAAGTTTTAATATATAAACAGTTATCCGATACATTTGAGTGCATTGGTGAATATAAATGTATACAGAGGAAAAATTGTATATATATGTGTGTATATAAATGTGTGTCTGTGCGTGTGCGTGGGTGCCTGTGCCCATGTGTCTGTGCCTTCGCACCTGAGAGCGCGCATGTGCTCGAGTGTGTGTGTCTGCGCGTGCGTGTGTTGGTATATATATATGTGTGTGTGTCTTCGCGTTTGCGCGCATGTGTGTGTCTGTGCGTGCACGTGCGTTTCCGTTCACGTGAAATATGTGTCTGTTTGTGTGTGGGTGCGTGTGCGGCTAAGGAGAGTGAAAAAGATAATAAGGTAGATAAGCCATGAGGAGCCAAAACATTAAGACCAGAAATGTTTGGCAAGAATGGCAATTACTGTCTCGTAACAAGTGGACATGATATCGTATGGTATATGTATACACTTTTGTGCAAATTATTTGAAGTAACTGCTTTAATTTCCTTTCTTTCGCCATACAGTCAGTTTTAAACCCACTGGATTTACAGGGTGTAATCGATTTTTATTTTCTCCTTAGATTAGTTCATTTGCAGTGGTGTGCAGTAATATGAGTCGATTTTGGGGATGCATGATGACATTTTTTGGGCCATGAAAAATATTGCGTCATCCGTGATTTCATCAGATTTTTATCACGCCCAGATACTATTGTTTTGACTGTCGATTAGTTGTTTTACGACTATTGTCTGCGATGGACGTTACTTCAAGGACGCATACGAAAATTGTAACGCTGCACAAACACAATGGCAATCCTTACAGATAGAGTGTGGATGTTGTTGGTATCAGCCTTTCAAATGTTAATCCTGTCATCGGGGCGAATAAACAAACTGGATGCATCAGTCCTAAACATAAGAGAAAATGAGGTCGGAATAGTAACTCAACCAAGAGACTAAATATATCTAATCAGGGAAAGTGCGAAAGATAGTAGGAAGACATTATACGTTTTGTTTCAGTTAATTTAGACAAGGGTATAAGTATAAAAAATCGGGATTGATTAATTCACTTTTTATTAGTGGGTTGCTGTAGTTATTAGCAAGAACAAACATTTAACTTACTGATAAATTATTATGACCAAAACAATACTTCACAGCATTTCCAAACAAACACGTATTTCTGATTCTCTCGTTCAGTTGTTTTACCAATGGTTCAAGGAAGAAAAGTCACCTACTGCTTACAAATGGTGTACCCAAGACGTAGCAAGTCTTTAAGTGGACAGAGAATTTTAGGAACTCGTATGAAACCGTGCACAAGTGTTTAAAAACTTCTTCCAAATTTAATACTTATGTAATCACGCCTTATAAAACGAATAAATTCAAGTGGTTATTTCTCCTTTTTACAGCCATGAGTTGTACCTTGGATAAGCAGTACAGTTACCGAATTAGTTTTTGTCAACCATCTTGTTCCGATCTATATCCCGTTTGTAATGGAGGATATACTGAAGGTTGCGCTTGTAAGCAAGGTACAGTTCTTAGCGGAACCGAATGTGTACGTCAATTTTCTTGTGGGTGCAATTATAAAGGAATGTACTTGAAGGTAAAAGCTTTTGTTGAAAATTGATTCTGATTTTTTATTTTTTATTTTAAAAGAGATCTAACTGATTAAACAGTTTTATACAAACTACGGAGTGTTCCTTTAAATGTTTAAAGAACTTAAGATGCCAGACAGTTTATGCAAAAAAGAAGAGATTATCATAAAATATGATCTTTATTTCCTATTGAGATAATCTTTAAAGGTGAATAAATTGTTTGACAAAACCAAGAAAACGCCAGCAGATGACCAGACTGAGCAATCTGTTTCAAGCTCTCGAACATTTAAGTAGCATCTGAAATATAAAATAAAAATAGATATAAGATACCCAGAAAATACTTAACTTGTATCGATTTGTAGTACGAAAGGTATCCATTTGTACTACGTGCGTTTAGCAGGTTGTACAAATGCACCAATGTACCAACTCACATGAGAATACTTCAAGTAGAGAGTACTATCTACATCGTAAATCAGCATTATATAGTTTCAAACCTCGTCAAAAGTTGCCAAAGAATATATTAACTATTTTAATCACACAAAAAGATCGCAAGATGAGCGACAATACTTATGTTACGAATGCATATCGCTCAAATTACAGAAAAATTATTTAAAGACAACATTGTCACCGCTACGTATTAACTTTTTAAAAAATTGAACAACGGTTTTTAGCGTAGTTCAACATTTTTCAGTGTGTTGTGTCCTTTTAAAACGGTGACAATCAAGGCTTTCCACAACTTCTTGTTCTTTTTTACTTTTAATAGAGGCTGTCTTTTTGCAATCTCTACAAACCACACACAAGCCGAGTTACGATTTGCTCTCCTCTGTCTCTCTTACTTTAAATATGAATATCAAATTTTCCAAGCCCTCTTTCCTCGCTATGAGTCCCATAAATTTCATCTGTCTCTTCCTGATGTTAAATATAAGTGCTTTTTTGCTGCCATTGTCTCTAGAGCTTGGTTGTTGCTCACATGTTTTGTTCATAAGGTTTTTATATTTTGTATAAATTAAAAACGTAATGAAAAAAAAAACATTATCATATGATCCCTGTTATTTGGTTTATCCGCTTATTTCTTTTTAGCCTGGGTCTTCAATTTTGATAAGTGATTGTTCAAAAAGAGTAACTTGCAAACTACATGGTCATATAGAAGTGAAAAAAGGATGTGGCGAAAACACAATATGTGCTGTTCAAGGAGGAACGCGGCGCTGTGTCTGCCAAAATGGATACCAATTGTTAAATGGAATATGTAGGAGTAAGTAAATAAGAACTCGTTTTTTAAATCAGTTGCATTTTCTCTTTTCTATACCTGAAAATTCCAGAATATAATGAATAACAGTGCTGATAAACATCTAAATTATACATTTATTTTCTTAGCGAAAGTACTCCGAAATATTTCTAAAGTTAATGAAAAATTACTAGCATACTTAAAAAAATCTTTTTTCTATCATTTCAAATAGTCAATATTCAGTATTCTCTTTGAAATTGAATTTCAGGGAAATTGTATTTTTCACTATAAAACAACAATTCTGTTTGTTTCGTACCTTTGAACTGTTGGAATTACTGACTAAAATTAGTCTTGCACAGAGAGAAACACGTGATATTACAGGTGACAATACAATGCACTGCAGGGGGAGGAATTTCCTGTCAAAGCTACATTTCTAACAAGACAGGTGTTTATGCGCAAAAAAAAAAACATTCGTCTAGTTTAATTTCCAGAAACATTATTTCTACTTAATACGAATTTCATTTAAGCCAATTGCTCAATATAGCGTTGTTCTGTAAAATTATCTCCAAATTTAGACATTCCGTAATGAAGAATTCTATTCAATCCCAGTAAATCGAGAGAAGAATTTTATCCCCCAGTAAATTTCTTTTGGGTTGAGTTGTTGAAGTCTGACTCGGATTTATTCACAGATTTCTTTGTTTTGTATTCTCGTAATTATTTTCATTACTAGTGTCAAAAAAGGAATGTTCTGTGTCTTGTAAAAACATAAAGCAAATGACAATTGTTCGTTTTTACAAGTTCATAGGGGGACCCACTTTGTTATCTTCAAAATTCTCCTAATGCTTGTAATCAAGCTCTACGATTTCATAAATAATAGCGATTACAAAATCACAAAAACACTTCTAAGATATCTCTCACATTGAGCATAATACGAAGTTCCTCGTGAAAGCTAATTCTTAGTAAATAATTCAGGCGTCTCCGTATTGAATAGTAGATAGTTGAGTGTTCTACTAGGATAAATACGAACTTCACTGGGTTTCTAACATTAATTGCCTTATGATAACCCTGTTAAATATGTATAATAATCATAATTCTATTTATTTATTTTAATTTTTTTCTTTTCTGTGTTTGTAGAAGTCAGCGTTCCACAGCGTAAGTAGAAACTTTGCTCTTTCATGATTGTGAAGCCAGAATTAGTCTTCATTTTTGTCTTTTTTAATTTCTTAAATGAATGATTCTTAATGCTTCCCATTTTCATTACTCTCAGCCTGTTATCTGTCAATTTATTAAATTTGTGTTACTACAGCAAACTTTATACGGTTTCATGTTCACTTATACAAGATGCCAAAAAATAGTAGATGCCCGCAAAATGTAACACACAGAATGTAACTCAAAAGTATCAGGATTTCAAATCTAGACATCAGCATATTTTTCCTTCTTAGTCGTAGTGCTTCAACTTTGAATGAAAGTATATGTACCCAACTCTAAAAAAATTGAATGTTGATTGCTTAGCCATGTGCAAGTTGCCTCATTCACCTCTGCATTATTAGAGTTTCGCTGCCCTCTAAGTATCTGCTTCATTGGCTCAAACAAAGGCTACCAGGAAGTACGCAATACTTTCTTATTCATAGAGTCTATAAACATTCTGAAATCTCACCGTTCATAAATCTTTTAAAAGCTAAGAGACTGAACTAAACTGCAGCACAACTATAACATACGAAAAGGCTTGAACATAATTTTAATTTAGTTACTCTTGTTTGGCTTTATCATTGTTCCCAACAGCAACCAGCCTGTCAGCGCGGATGCTTGTCACAAAGCTTAGTCTCAAGCATTGTCACAACTTTTAGTCTTAAGCTTTTGGTTCCAAGCTTTTAGTCTCAAGCATTGTCTTTAATTAAACTGACATATTTTTACTTGATTCATTGTTGAAATAAACCTTTGTAACAAGCTTACAGTAAATTAGGATATACTGCTACTTTGTGAATGTTCATACTATCAACTTTGATTTGAATGCTCATCTTCTTGTAGGTGTATGAGCATTAGTTAATGCCATTTTTACAATGTAGTTTTGAAAGAATATTTTTGCTTCTATTTTCATGTTATGTAATGATATCGTACCACTTTCCTTAACCACTTTCTCGTCACATTCTACTTATTTGAGAAATATTAACATTGTGCTATTTGTTCGATTAGTTTTAGATAGATTAGTAACATATACGTACTTATTTCAGCTCCAATTGTTGATCCAGAACTACTAGGACCAGGTGAGTTGAATCTTCTTATTGTCTTGAATTGTATTCAATATATCGCTAAAAATTATATATAATAATTGTAAGTTTATATATATATATACGTAAGGAATTTATCAGTTCGAATAGTAGAACAGAGATTAAATTACGACCGAAATTTCTTTCCTTCCCTTCGAAACGTTTTTAAAAAAATTATGAATTCAGGGCAGTCGACAGTTAATTAATATCTAAAATAATTTATATATATGTATGTATGTGTGTGTGTGTGTGTGTGTGTGTGTGTGTGTGTGTGTGTGTGTGTGTGTGTGTGGGTGTGTGTGTGTAGAAAAAATTTGATAATATACAAAAAATAAAATGACGAAGACAAAAAAACAACTGGTATAAGGAATGATAAAAATATAGATAGTTGTAGTGTAGATAATAGTTACCCTTAAGCTGCCTATATAAAGCAACTGATATGACTGAAATATTATATATATATATATATATATATATATTCAAATATAAATATAAAAAGAATATAAAGGGAATATAAAAATAAAATAAATAAATATATATATATATATGCATGCACATACATAAACATATATAAATATGCACACATATCTATACATGTATAGAAATAATCAAACATAAGAGATTATTACTGGTAAGAGAGGTAGGATTTTAAAATAAGAAATTTGGAAATTTATAAAAGTATTTTAAAAAAATTTAGGTAAATCATGATTAAAAAAATATAGGTATCAATTGGTATAGATAACTTACCGGGTGAGCTAAAGTAGAAAGAGGCACAGCTACACACACACACACACACACACACACACACACACACACACACATATATATATATATATATATATATATATATATATATATATATGTATATTTGTGTGTGTTTTTGTGTGTGTATATACGTATACAGATATATACGTACACACATGCACAAAAGCAAGTGCGTATACATATGTATATTAATCATCCACATACAAACCTGCTTCGGTGTATCACAGATCATCTGTTTAGTTAGACTTCTAATTGCTTCTAGCCGGGGTCGAAACTCAGTCGGAGTCCCTATTCTCTAAGCCAAAGGCGCATTGAATGAGAGAAGAGAAATTTTAGCGTGTTATATTTATGCGGTGTATGCACGCGCCTGTCACAGTGAGAAGTGAATTCATTACTGAAGTGTGTGTGTGTATGTGTGAGTGCGCACGTGTGTGTATGTGTGTCTAGATGTAATTCATTCAGAATTCATACATTTATCGAACGATTATTAATTGATGATAATCTTATTCCCGGATCAATAAATAACAATGTCAGTGTTTTAAAATTAAACTTGCATAACAGAGGGATTACTAACCAAAGTAACAGTACTGATTTACATATGTAAGACAACTCGAGGTGGTGTAATGTTTAGCAACTTGTCTTGCTAGAATCATTAAAATTGAGTTGTGAGTTCGATCCTCACTGGATGTTTCACATATATTCGGCCTTGTGCAACATTTAAGCTGTGCTTAGAAAATCACCCAACGTATATATATATATATATATATATATATATATATGTGTGTGTGTGTGTGTGTGTGTGTGTGCGTGTGTGCGTGTGTATGTGTGGTGAAGTCCTGAAGGGTGTCACAATGCGTTTAATAAAATAAAGGAAGTTAAAGAAGTTGTTGGGTATTAATATTTTGAGATCAAAATCTCATCTTCAGAATGTTAGGAGAGCTTGTGTTTGAGTTCGTGTCTTTCAAGGAACATATATATATATATATATATATATATATATATATATATATATATTGTGTGTGTATATGTGTTTAATAATATTTGAAGATGCGAAAGTAAAAGATACTGATCCTTGGAAAAAGATAGGGAAGCAAAACATTGATTCCAGGCAGATTGCTAACACTTTTCCTTCCTTCGTAAGTTATGCAAAAATGTTTTGTGTTTCGCAGATCTCTATGCAAAATGATTATGATCAATCTTAACTTAATATCTAGCTCTTTGTGGTCTTGCAATATATATATATATATATATATATCTACTGTAATGGTTGTTACAATGTTTTTATAAACTCATAGTATCACTACACAAAAATTTTCGCGTGTCGAAGGCAGCCCATTATGTGGTCGGTTCCATTTTCTGGTGATTTTTTTAAAATGAGAATTATCTGTTTGAAAAGCCTGTTTGTTTGTGCTGGATTTGTTTTTTGGGGTGGTGTTAGAGGGGTTGGTCTGTATTTTGAGTTCTGTTGACCTTTTTAAGGTCTTAGGGTTAAGTGTTTGTTTGTGGCTGAGTTCAGGATAGGTTAATCTATTTATCTTGAGTGTGTTTAGGCTGCTGGCGCCTTGCGTGTTGTTATTTGGTTTAGGGGTTGGTAGGTGTTGTTTTGTTTTGGGGTTGGTTTCTTCTTACTTTAGTTTTTGTTATTTTGTATTGGGGTGTGTGCTTTTTTGTTTTTTTATTTTTCTGTTTTTTATCGTGTCGATATTTTTATTTATTGATCTACTGTTATGTTGCAGCTGCACTATTTTTTGTTTGTATTGTATAGGGTTTGTTTTCTTTTTCTGTTTACTTATAGGGTTGGTTGTGTGTATTTTTTGTGTGTTTTTGGCGGGGTTTCGTGGGGAGGTTTGTTTACTTAAATTTTAACGAGAAATATTTGCGATGTTTGAATATTACTGCTAATTCTTCTCTACGGTTTAATAAATCGTTGCTGTTAGTGTACTGAAGAATGTGTAGTTTTTCACTTAGACATAAAGGGCAGATGTCGTTAAGTGAGTTGCAAGTTCTGGTTTTTCTAGGATTTTCGATTTTACTTTTGGGTTTCTGTTTTGAATCCTTTAGCTTCCAAAAGTATGTGGAAAGAGATGTTTGGTTACTGTATAAGCTGTTTTTAAATGAGGTTAGGTGCAAGTACCAGCGCTGCTTAAAAGTATTCTTAGTTGATCCGATATACACTTTTTTATAGTTGGATTTTCGATGGATGTGATGTTGCATTGATTGGTTGAGTTTGTTTTGCATTTATTTTGTAGTGGGCAGTTGCTAGGTCTTCTACAATTACACATGTTTTCGTTGTTGGGTTTGGTTGTGTTTTGGTTGCCGTTTTATTTTCATCTACGTGTTGATTTAGGATGTATTTATGGTTTGTTATGATTTTTTTAGGTTGTTTGTGCAGCTGTAGCTAAGTTTAAGTGATTTTTCGTTGAAGATTTTACTGAGGGGGTTATTTGTTGGGAAATGTTTTTTTAATTAAATTCAGGAAATTCTGTCCTAGCTTGGTGTTGATCATTTGGTTGAAAGGAGGTGTGTACCAAATGATTTTTCTGTTTCTACTTTTCTTGTTGAGGTTGTTGTTTGTTATGTATTGGATGCCTTGGTTTCTTTAGCCGCTTTTTTTCATGACTTGTTGTAGAGAGCTTTGTGTTTGTTGAATATTTCTTTGTTGGACGAGATTTGGCTGATTCTATGTTCTATTGAAGAGGGTATATGTTTGATTATACTGATATATATATATATATATATATATATATATATAAGTGTGTGTGTGTGTGTGTGTTTGTGTGTGTGAGTGTATGTTTGTATTGTGAGTTGATCAAATTACAGAGAAAGAGAAAAGTAAAGATAGAAAGGAAAATATAGATATATAGTACTTTGATACACTTATATAATATTAAGAATACGTTTTTATTCTTTCACAGTTTTACACATGTTTATCCGTGTGTCTGTGGCTTACCTCCCTGGAAACCCATTAGGTCATATGGGAGGGGATTCCCTTGCAGACATTGTTACCGTTGATGCGAAATCTTGTGCCACAAGGTGCCTGAAAGCAAAAACATGCAAATCTTTCAATTACGACCAACTCAAGCAAAAGTGCGTTCTACTCTCTATTAACGCAGTGAGTAAATCGTTGACGTCGAGTGACTGCCCATATCAAGATTACTATCAACTTATTGGTGAGTAAAAATATTTTACTTTCACTTAGAATTGTTCTCATGTATTAGTCGCCATAAAAATTTTACTTGTTCGTTGAGTTAGCAGTATATTTCTCACAATCATTAACTCTCAATATTTTAGTGAAAGTTAAAGCCGACTGCTGATGTTTAAGTTTGATTTTTAAGCACAGGCTTCTGGCCCCAACAAAATCCTCTTGGAATAAATCACGCTAACCTTGATAAATGTCAACACGCTTCTATGACATAACATTAGTGTAAAGATAAAAACAAAACTTACGGATTTGCTCTTAAATTTTAGTTGTATAAAGACAGCAATTAACAAAGTTGCCACCAATTGAATGTAAGGTAAACGACTTTAATTAAAGTAAATGGATATTTCTCTAAAATGTTTCTCATTTTCTAAAATAAAGGAACTCATAAAATAATAATTAAAAATCGTAATGAGAAATACAAAGGCTGCTAATTTTATTTCTTTTAATATTTTGCTACAATTCAAACCAATTAAAATTATTACAAAATAGTTAACTGTTTGAAGATGTTGTTCAAAATGAAAATTTGTTAAACATTGGTCTTACTCAACTCTCTAGTATATACTTATATATATACATTTATGATATATATTGTGAAATTGATAGAAAAAACAATTTTTAAGGGAAGCAAAACAGAAAGATTATTATTTAAGACAAGAAACTACTATCAGAAATTCTCCAAAAACAAGATTTTCACTGTATCGTTTGATATCCCTGTGTAATAGTAATAATATAAAATGATAAAATTTCAAGGTGACGATTAATTGAATGGCACATAGTGTTTTGTTTGGAGACACATCTTAGCGATGAGCATTCAAACAAAATATATTTGCTTGTCAAATTATATTTATTATTTTTACTCAGTTAATAAAGTTTGAAACTTTTTCTTCAGAAGATAACACAGACTCGTTTTTTCTTTTACCTTGTTTTTTTTATTATCATTATTGTCTGAAACACAAAAGCAAACATACTTGTTCTTATTTTGAAGATTCCAAGAACATTTTCATTCGAGGTGCTACGATGCTTTCTTGCAATCATCTGGAATCTATCCAAAGAATTGATTCGTGGGTAGAATGTCAGAAATTGTGCACTGATAAAAAATGCAAGGCAATGGAATATTCTAGTTTTAAGAAAAAATGCAGTATGACAAACACCACCAGAAAATCGTATGGACTTACAGGAGATGAATTATGGAACTATCATGGTAAGTGTTTTCTAATAATCTATATTTGTTTGTGGTTTTGGCAGGTAACTTGAATATACAAACGTAGGCGGATATTATATGTAGACTTTGAATTCATTTAATTTTTCATTTGACAGAACATTGCACTGGCAAAAAATGACATGCATTGTTCCAGCTTGAAACATTATATTTACTATGGCGTGACTATTAAAAACGGAAAAGATATTTGACATTATTCTACTTAACTGATATTTTCATATTTGTTGCTTTTAAAAACCTAGGCATAATCCATCTTTTTGTTGGATGAATTCCAAATCTAATAATCTATCCAACAGATTTATCAACTTCCGCTGCTACTTCAATTCGAACACTTTACAGATCAAAGGGGCATACTTATCCAAAATGACTAAAAACAGATAAGTCAAATATCTGTCTTGAAAAAAAAATTAAATGAAAAAAATAAAGATAAGTTACACATTTGAATAAATTTCTCACAAGCACTAACTCTCAACTAATTTTAGATAGCACATTAAAAGATGAACGATATACTGACAAAAACAGATTGATCGAAATAATAAATACGGAAGTACATAGATTACAGCAAATATTATGGATTCAGAATTCGAATGCATTAAAAATTATATAGCTTAAAAAATGTGATCTAGATTTAATCCCAAATTTATACAGAGATAAACGTCTACTCAAATGATGTATGAATCTACTTTTTTCTATATATTTTGCATATATGATTATAGAGATGAACTACAAAATATTTTAGCATTTAAGTGATTTAAGCATGTTAAAAATAAACAGATAAAAAAAATTCAAAAAATTAGGCACATTATAATTATAAAATTACTTCTTGCTTCGCACCAACCCATTTATAATTTACAACTTTTTGGTGCTGAATTAATATAAATTTAAAGGAATTGCCTCCTCAGTTTTCATCATCTAAAACTGATATTTGTCTCTGAATATTTATTTTTTAATTGTCATCATTTGTGTAATTTTCTACATTACTTAAGCCATGAGACTAGCTTGGCCAATTTTCAAAATGTACTATGGTATTTTCTTTTAAATAATTTATAGTAAACATATTTTTGAGCAATGTACGAATTTTAATATGACTAGAAAATGCCTTAAAAGAGCATACGCTGGTATTCTTAGAATTTATTTCTTATTGTATAAGATAATTGCACTTTTTCATCACCACGAACTACTTCTCATATTGTAATTGCTACTCAGTACAATTTTTTCTATTATTGTTGCTAAGTTTTCAATTAAGAGATCTAATTACGTATTGCCTTGTATCTGGATAAAAATAAATCTTGAGATTACGCATTCACATTGGGAAGCACAATACACTTTTCTGCATTTGAGATAATTTGTTTTTATTACAGTCTTTGCTGTCCCTAGAAGTTCAATCAATTCACAGCACTTTTTTATTAACATGATATTTCCTGTAGATTGTAATGTATCTTTCAAGATTTTCAAAATGTTTTCTAAATACAAGAAAATGCAAATGGATAGCTCAAATATATGGAGCATTGTTTAATCAATTCACTCCCAAGCATGGTAATAATGCCACTAATATGCAGTCAAAGAGAATAAAAATACTTTTGAAGGAACCAGGAGTACATTCTTAAACAGCAAACAAGCGATAAATTTATATTCTTGTTCAAATAATCAGAGAGAAGTATGATCCGGATGATACTTACACTCCTCCATGATCTTTGTAACACTACTAGAAGCAATCAATAATTCCAGTTGTGAATGGACTCCTTTGTTTGATTGGAAAAGATTCTGATGCCTGGTAGACCATGCCTTAACGAAATACAAAAAAAATTATTCTTACACCATATGAAGTAATTTATGCAAAATACGCGAAACATAAAGTTGTTCTATGTTTTTAATGTTCAACGAGAAATGTCATGATGACATTTTCAGCCTTAGGTCTCTGGTTAGGACACGGAAGAAAATGAATATGCAACAGAAATAAAAGGAAATAATAATATTCTTTTCTTATTATAAAGTCGCTACACCACATACATTCAGTGTTGCACACAGTCTTGCTGGTGTTATAAGGTTGAAAGACCGTTAAGTGTGCATTCATCTTTAAGATTGGGGCAAACTGAAAGATGCTCTATAATTCGTAATTACCAGTTGAGGTCATCTTCGTTGGCATATCTTCATTTCTGAAAGTTGACTCTACAGCGACCAACAGCTTTTCGGAGGTGATTCAGACAGGACCAGAAAGCTCAAGCATCACTTGAGCCAGTGGAAGAAAGTGTGTAAGGATGAGAAAGAGCCTGTGTTCTACGTTGGTCATTTGGCTGCACTACAGAGACATACGCTGACAAGAAGCTCTGAATGCAGGAAACTGTGTCTTGTGTCTTGTCACTGGTTCACGGGGTCATTTTTCAGCTTTACCTTCAGGCAGGGTCCGCTTTTTTCATGTGATGATCTACTTCATATTGTTGGGGCATATTCTACTGTGGAGTCGCAAAAGGTTAGTGCTGGAATGTGGATTGTATCGGCGTTGGCACCCTATTTGGCGTTAGCTAAATTCTTTAGGATGTAGTTTCTTGATCCGATTTTGGCATTAGTCTTTACAGTGTGATCCTTGTATGCAAGGAACTTCTCCAGAGTGACTTCCAAATTAGACAGCCTTATATGAGGTACGTACCAAAAGGTACGTAGCCAGTTTGAATAGAGTGGTCACTCTGATCACTTGCTTAGAGCACTGGTGAGTGAGGTCTCAATTTCCCCGAAAGATTGCTTCTGGGATGCAATTCAGAAATAATTTGCATAGAGGAAGCTCCTTGTATTTGGAGGGATATGCTGATCGTTTTTGAAGATATTAAAGAGGATGGGAGTATAGACTATTCTTTTGTCTTCGCCATCGGCTGCGTTTCTTTCTGAGGTCGACCAAGAAGCGCTTCTTTGACAAGAATATAATAATAATAATAATAATAATAATAATAATAATAATAATTTGGAATGATAAAAAATGGAACAAAACAACACATTGAAAGAATCCCTGGAAACCCCAGCTTAAGAGATATACAAAAAATTGTCTTATTAAGTACAGCCCACACACTAAGGAAAACTTTATCAATGTAATGCTGGGGATGATAGGGAAGATAGAAAAACATGAAATGGAGCCATAACAACACGCCACTACCTGCCTTAGGTCTCCCCGCAGACTTGGTTGGTAGTGAGACCAAAGCAGAAATCGAAATATGATGAAAAATGACATAATAATAATAGTCGAAATCATTATTCTATTTGATTTTATATATTTATTCATTGCTTCTTATTTATATTTGCATTCCTCTAAATAAAAAAAAAACGAGAATCACTTTTTTGTCGTTCTTTCTTTTCTTCTTTCTTTCTTTCAAGGATGATATGATTAAAGAAAAAAACTTAAAATCAGACACATTATATTTGTCTAAACCAAATATTTGATACCCAACATACATATATTCTGGAAGTGATTTCATTATTTAAAGCAAAAAATATTGTTAAATTTTGAATAATCAAATAAAGAAATAATTCTAAAAAATTTGCTGAACTTCTTGGAACAGGAATATTTTTGCATAACATCATATCGACCGAAATAACTCATCAGCTGCTTTGAGATAATCATGTCTTTCATGAGAATTTATCATGAATCTCACTCTAATTCTCTACTAAACTACAAAGACAAAGAAAAAAAGGAGATATATCATCAGTTGTTTTCAACATGTTAATATATTGAAGTAAACTGAACTTCTCAAAATAACTTTTTTTGTGTACAGCTTTGGATATCAACCAATTTTGTTTTCGTTTCTTATCTTTTCAGAAACGCTTGACAAGATACCTCAAATGCCGCAAAATATTTGATGCAATGAATCGATTTTTCATTTTGATTAAATTTTTATTAAAGAAAAAAAAGAAATAGTATATAGCAACGCTGACATTTTTTTAACAATGAAAATAAATATTTTCAAAACTCTTCTTCGTTTTTTCTTTAACTATTTTTAAAATTCTGATATAAGCTGTTTTCTTATGTTATACAAAGTACAAACCAAAAGATCGTGCAGTTTGAAAAGTTTGGTCACTCTGATCATTTGTCAAGTTGTTCAGTGTTTCCCGTGTTTCGCCAGATATTTTATTCATCTTTTGACATCCTATTAAGTGTTTTTAATTAATTTTCTGGTCCCTACATTTAATCCCTCTTAACTATTCTGATTCAGTCATTTTCTCTAGGTATTCTTGGGATAGTTGAATGCGTTGCATTTCACATACGAGCAAATATCTTTAGGAAAAGTATGGATCCATTGCTTCTCCTTCAATCTATGGGCTAAATAGCAGGACAGATTGTGTTTTATAGCTTTGGTTGGCAACCAGTCTTCTGCAGAATGTAATGGCAATCTACTGCGGAAAAATCTTCCGCCCAGTCAATCATGTCTCTTTTGAGACATGATCGCTCGATCATATATCACGTATGACATTTAACTGACTGAATCTTGTAGCGGGACGAAGTACCTGATGAAAATACTTATATAGTGCACGTGCGACCCCAGGTCTCTAAGAGCATCGCAAATCAATTATCGTTCTCTTTTGTACGATTTCTGTCATAGTTGCTCTAAGAAATACATCAGAAAACTGATCGGGACCCGGACGTAATAAAAAACTGAACACATCATTGACGAACCACGCACATCCACGTACTAGTAAACAAGCTGGAATCTTGTTTATCATTAGAATCAACCAGACAAAAAAGCGATGCAACACTACCAATCGAATCGATAAAAAGCAGTCAATCCTATCTGTGCCTGAACCGATGAATTTTACGTTTTAATTTTTCATATCGCATTTTATGATTGAACATTTTTTTAATCATGTCACCCCAAGCAAGGCATTCCACCTATAGCGCAGGGGGTTACACAGGGCGATAGAAGAGTTAAGATGTACATAGGGGGAGAGTTGAAGAGAATGGGAGGGTGTCTTAGGAGGTATCTATTGACCTTACATTTAAACTCCTGGAGGTTATAGCCGTCTGGGAAGCAAGCATGTGGAAGGGAATTCCACAGGTGGGAAGTGCTAGAAAAGAAGCTGTTGGAGTAGAAATTGCGGTTACATTTCATCGGTTTCACTGTAAAAGGGTGGGACCTAGTTGCCAATCTAGTATCTCGGGCGAACTCACACCTAGGGGGCACCGGTGATTTAAGTTCATCAGAGCAGAAGTCATGAAATATTTATAGAAGAGTCACAGGGAAGCCACGTCACGCCGGTGAGAGAGATACTGCAGGCGGTCAGCTAAGTCGGTAGCAATCACATTACAGAATCTTCGCTGTATTTTGTCAAGAAGCCCGAGGAGAATAGCAGGAGCACCCTACCAGATGTGGCAGTAGTATTCAAAACACGGGCGGATGGTAGATTTGTATAAGTGCAGGATAGCTTCAAGCGGAAAGAATGAGGTCCGCTGAGAGTGTCAGGCCAAGCAGGCGTAGTGTTTTACTCTCTGGGAAGCATGCCTGAGGGAGGTGCGGTCGTCTGTTGTGGTTAATTGACAGCAGCTTCATTTTGGAAGAATTGAATTTTACGAACCATTTCCTACCCCAATCCACCACGGATTGGAGGTCCTTTTCAAGCTCAGCCGCGAGATTCGCCTTATCATCAACATCAGAATTTTGATCGAGGCGAGCGTATACTGTGGTATCGTCGGCGTACATGCCTACTTGTGATCTTATAGCATCGGGGAGATCATTGATGTAGATTAGATTTGATCTAATCTTTTCAAATATTTAATATCTATAGCCAAATTCACTATATTTTTTAAAAAAATCTATCACGAACAGTAATTTTGGAAAGTGCAGTTATTACTTGCTCACAAACCAAGGAATATGTATTCCGTTTGTGCATGTGATAAAAATATTTTTCGTGGCAATAGTGATTATAATATAGAATTACAAATTTTATGCTAGCATTATCTTGCAAAACGTATGAAAATAAGTTAATTTTTAGAAAAGTTCTATTTTTAAACTATTATAGATTGACACGAACAAGAAAAAGTCATCCTTATCCACAGACATAGCATTATAAAGTACTAGCCGCTGGTTTTGAGGAATTTGAATTTAAAAAATAAGTTATTCTCGTTTCCGCTGTCTTCTTTAAATTATTGCATTGCTTGGAATTTGTACTTGAACAAAAAAGGTAATTTCAAAACTGTAGTATAAACCAGTTGGTGCTATATATATATTAGGACTTGCATATGTCTCCCACATTTTCCATAAGAAGTAGTGTATTATTTACAAAAGTTATTAAGAGACATGTCACTGAAAGTATTATCCCTCGCTAGCCACTACTTTTTCCCATCTTTCTAGAGCATTTGAATTCCATGTCGAAAAAAGATACGTCTTTTGAGATTAACCACGAGGAAACACATTTCTTGGCATGTTCATAAAAATGAAAGTATCGCTCAGCCAGGCCATGTACCGTCGACCGACACAAGTGATAGTTGGAAGAGGCAAGGCCTTCTAAATACGGCAGGTTGAGTAGGGCTTCTAATTTAAGCATTTCCAGGTAGGTTTTTACCCGTTTTGCAACATATGCCCTAGCATAGTCGTGTTGTAAAATCAGTTTATCATGTATCTGCACGTATAGCGGCCATGTTTTTTTTTCCAATGCTTGTCTCAAACACATCAGTTGTAGTCAATAGCAATCTCCCGTGATGGTTTCTATCATTTTAATCAGCTCATAATAAGCTACACCCAATTGATCCCATCAAATGTAATGCAGGAGCTTCGAACCATTGATATTCGGCATTGCCGCAGATGTTGATGCATGGTCGGGCTTACCCCACGATCTTCTATGCTTAGGGTTATCGTAGTTCATTCATTTTTCATCGCCGGTCATGTTATGATGCAAAAAAAAAAATTCTTTTTCTGACGTTGAAGAAGCTGTTCACACGTGACAAGACGCCGTTTGACGTCTCTTGACTTCAACTTGTACGACACCCAAAGTCCTTACTTTTAAATCATTCTTAATGCTTTTGAATGTTTCGAAACTACTGTGTGATTAACTCCTAATGATTATGCAAATTCAGCTTGCGCCTGACATGAGTATTTATGAAGTAATATCTGCAATTCTTTGTCTTCAAACTTTTTCGGTGCGCCAGAGCGTTCTTAAACATTTAAATAATTATTTTTGAATTGTCTAAACCAATCACTGCATGTTGTTTCCAACAAAGCATGGTCGCTGTAAGTCTCAACAAGAATTCCAGGTGCTTCAGCTGCAGATTTCTTTTGTATAAAATAGTACAGTAAAATTCCCCTCAAACACACTTTCTTCGGCCCGAAATCCGACATGTTTACCGCCTATGAAAAACAATGTTGTTTGCACTTCAGCGAAACGACATGCACTTAATTCCAATCTTGCTTATAGTATTTTCTTATAGATGAGTTACCATCTAAAATTACACAAACGCAGTTCTAGGAGCGCCATCTTTTGGAAAACACCGAGAATTATTCAATGTCCTATATATAAATGTATGTGTATATAAACATATAAGTTAGGTTATATTGATATGGTCTCAAACACTCACATCTACCACCATCATACAACAAACTTAGCCTCATGTTTGGCTAAATTATTCTAATAAGCCCAGATTATGAAAATTAAAAAGAAAGACTGTGTTGCGTTACATCTTCTGAAATGGAAAATTGTTCTATCTTTTTTTAATATTGGCCTTCAACATTATTGTTGCAAAACTGCAACTGTCCCAGTTACGTGTTTTTCCTCGACACAGTCACTTCAAACGGAAATGATTTTTCATAGAAACATTAGTAAACATTTTTTTCTCTGTATTTTTTCAGTTTATCTCGCATTTTCTCATGTGTCGTCTTGTGTAACTTTTCGATCTCTGTCCCAGCTTTGAAATATTACATATGTGAATGTACTTTTACGAATCCGATTGAGTCTGAGAAAATTTTGTACAAGACTCCGTAGTGAAATAAATATGAACGCAATGTATGTTTCATTAATGCATTATTCGTGAATATAACGATAAATATTTAATAACCTGCGTAATAATCCCAAATTAAAGTTTTCTTCTTTTCGTTTTTAAAGTTTGCTTGCAAAACTGTATTAAAATAATCACAATGGACAGATTATAATTTCAAGTGAAAAAACCGGATTTTTAAAGGATGAAAATGAGAAAGTTTTTAATACACCAAAGTCAATAGGATTTAAATCCTATAATGTCACTTAAGCAATCCCAAGAAACGATGAACAAATGAATGATACATGGTTTGAAACGAAGAACGCAAAGAAAAGAAATAAAATAACGAGAGAAGGAAGAGGAAAGAAAAATCAGAGAAAAAGATGATAAAAGGCAGAAAACAAGAAAATTGCCATATATATATATATATATTAATAACATAGGAATGAACGAAAAAAATGAAACAAAAATACTTGATAGGAATAAATGTAAATAATTAAAAGAAAATTAATGCATTGATTATTTATGCAATTACATTTTCATTAACAACAAAATTAGCTTTTACAGGGGAGACAATTACTGTGCCTTAGCACATGTGGAGGCACTCACGCATAGGTGCGCGGTGGCACATACGCACATACACACACACCGAGTAAATGTGTTAGTTGTAAGATATGAAATAAAGTTACTTAGTTGTAGACCAGTTTTAAATGAGTGACGTGTTTTGCCTTGAAGTGGTGACATAACAGGGAAATAACCAGTTAAGACGTAGAAGGTGTTATCGAAATTTATCAATAAATACAACTAGATAGTTTTTAATTACTTCAGTTTCCAGATGTTTGCGAATGGATTGATTGAAACACTAAAGCATGATACGTTAGCAAGCAAACATTGCATGAATTAAATATAATCGAACACTTCATTCAACAATAAAATATATACATTGAAATCCTTTTGGTTGCCAAACAACAGTTGGGGCTTGAATGGAAAATAAAGATAAAATAAACAATCGTTGAACCTGTTTATTGTTAAAACAAATTAAATGATGCAATAAATCGTTTAAATTTTCTGTCGATGGATGTACTAGATTGATTGATTTTTTTAATTTTTTTTTTTTTTCGGCTTATCAAACATTGAGGGAGATTTCATTTTGGGGGGATTTTTAAGAATAGCGTATTTGCTGGCGTCAAGGACGCAGGTTTTTTGTTTTGTTTTTGTTTTTTTCCTGAAATAAAGTTTGAATAGTTGCTGTACGTCCTTGAGAACGATGCGAAGGGTTATTAGGCCTACGTTAACCCCAAGAAAGGTTACCTATTCTTCTTCTTTATGTGCTGTGTCATTTCAGGATCTAGGCGATCATGGACTTTAATTTTCCCTATATCTTGATATCTCTCCAAAACTCCGCTCCGACATCCACTTGCTAAGTACATCAAGTATGCTTCTTGCTGATTTCCCCTGCCTCTCTTTCCCTCTATTCATATTAGGTTCTCCGGGCCTTTCTTCCTTTATTACGTGAGTCAGAAACCTCAGCTGTCTCATCCTGATTTAAGTAACCCTTTCGTTTACTTCTTCAAAACTTCGTCGTTCGGTCCATGGTATTGTCAGCATCCGTCTGTAGAACCACATTTCTGTTGCTTCGAGTCTCTTCTTTATATTTGAGAAGAGTATCCAGCATTCCACCGCCACATAGGAGGACAAATATCACATAAAATCCAGTACTCTTTTTTTTTTGCCAACGAAATTTTCCTGTCTCTCAATAATCTGCTTAGCTTTTGAAGTGCGCTTTAGAATCTCAGTGTTGCACTTTCCATCTTCTGCCAGGATATTTTTCCGGCATTTGAATTTTTAAGGTTACTTATACCAGACGGTAAATTAAATTCCTCATGTGATCTCTCAGTTAAATGTATGCATAATTTAAGGTAGGAAATAAAATATAAAGAAAAAAATGTATATGCAGAGAATATTCCCGTGGCAGACTAGGATAGGGATGCCAACACACTAGCAGTATCAATAAAGTTAATCACAGGTAACGCCACCCCATCTTTGTAATTCTTTTTTTTCTTTGCGAGAGATTATTATATTAACCATTTTTTTAGAATAATAACGACTGTTTCAGATACAAGTCCTACTATTTAACTGATAGCTTGAGTAAAGAGAAATATTCAAGTATTCCCAAGGTTATTTGTAATGTGAATGCAACGAGCCCCACTATAATTTGAATCCGAATTTTCGAGATCTCATTACGAACTGCTGTCATTGCACCCTGAAAATTTACTTGATGGTTTTCAACTGAAGTGAAATGGAGTGATTATATTGAATCAATTACTAGGTCTGCTGCTATGAAAGTTAGTTCACTGTGTCGGGTTAAACAATTTTTTTCTTCAGAATCCATCGTGCACATTTATTAATCTACCATTCATTTGTCCATTGAACATTGATGCTTTATCTAATTTGGAGTTTCTTCTCAATATCTAAAAATCTTTGACAAAATCCAAAAAAGGATTTGTAATGTTATCGATCCTGACCTGAAATCTCGACTTCAGTGTCTTTCCAGCCACTGTGAAGTGGCTTCATCCTGTCCTTTCTATAGATATTTCCGTGGCAGTACTTCGAATGAACTATCCTCTTCGGTACTTCGACCACATGAATTTAGGCGTGATACTTGATTTACAAATAGGTCTCACTGTTTTAGCGTTTAAATAGTTATATGTAATCTTAAGTTCTATTCTAATAATTTAATTTTTCGTGCTTTTCACCTGTGGAAATCCCTTTCGATTTCTTGCTTCCTTTACATTCAAATGCAACGTCAGTTGTCATCTTCATCTTTTTGAAACCTGTTCTGTCATTGTCCTTTCTCCTCACTAAAGTCTTCTCATTCTTCTTCGCTTCTCTTGTGTCTTAGTGACTTTATCGCTTTGCATGGGGTGAAATGATTAAAAAGTAATGAAAAAGTCAAAGAAAATGGAAATAAAAAGAACATAATATACTCAGAATCATAAAAAGAAAGCTGCAATTTATAGGACACCTAAATGAGGAAGGAAGACTTAGAGAATTTGACATTCAAGAGACATATTGAATGTAAAAGAGACTGAGGAAGGCTGTGGGACAACTACCTCACAACTTTGTGTGAATTAAAGTTTGTACAAGTTAGGTGGATATTTGGCAAAGGGAAAAATGTTGCTAAGAGCGACAAGGTTAGAGAAAATCGTGATCATCCACGTTCTGAAGGGGCACAGCACATAATAGTTGCTGTTGTTGTTGTTGTAGTAGTAGTAGTAGTAGTAGTAGTAGTAGTAGTAGTAAACTATAACCTTACAACAGCATTTAAACCATAAATTTCTCACTCAACGTCCGTAAGAGAAATTTCGTGAAATAAAAATCTTTCATAAACAGACTTCGGAAGTAAATCCTTTTCGAATTCTATGTGTTGCATATGTATTTCATACATTTAAAGCTTGTCTCTACATGCCTTGTTCAATAAAAAAAAAAACTTTCTACATGTACTCATGTTATGTAAGAAACTTATATCTGGACAAAATATCGCGCACAGTAGCTTCATAATTGCAAGTGGACATTTTTTTAAAAATATTGTTCTTTATATCAACTTTTTTTTTTAAGTAAATATGTGCATTAATGCAAGAAGGAAATTTTGATAATTATTGATTGTATTTTTTATTATTTTTCACTTTTGTTATTTTCGTGCATATTACTCTGGCTTAATACCCTGTTCAATTGCTATTAGTGAACTGATTTGGGATTGTAGTAAAATATTAAAATGATCTCGCATTACATCTTAATAATATGGGAAGACAGAGAGAGGAGCAAAAAACCTCGTATTGTCTCTTTTTAGATATCGTCATTAGTGTTATAATAATTTCTATTCATGACTTTCTATATGAAATAATATTATTTATGACGCAGTAACGGCTAACAATACAAAACTTTTACAATATATTTTCTGCTTCATGATATAGTAATTGTAAGTTCAATTCTTGGACCGTGTAGTGCACGCGTAAACTCAATGGAAATTGTTTGATAATATGTTTAAAATCTTCATTTTGTGAATAATAATGTAATGTATAATGTTCACTCTCTTTATTCCTAATTGATTTGATTTTTTTTTAATCATTTCACCCCAAACAAGGCATTCCAACTGCCACTATTGCGCTTGGGGCTACATAGAGGGAGGTAAATAGGAAGAGTGGTTAGATATAGGAAATGTCAGAAGGGGGGAGGTGATAGATAGTTGGGTGGGTGAGAAGAGTGTTTGAAAGAATGGAAGTTAGTGTGTTTAAAAGAATGGAAGTTAGTGTGTTAGGAGGTGTCTATTGACCTTACATTTAAACTCCTGGAGATTGTAGCCGTCGGGAAGCAGTCATGTGGAAGAGAATTCCACAGTCGGGAAGTGCGAGAAAAGAAACTGTTGGAGTAGAAGTTGGGGTTGCATTTTATCGGTTTCACTGTAAAAGGGTGGGATCTAGTTGCTAATCTAGTATCTCGTGCAAATTCGAACGTAGGGGGCACCAGTGATCTAAGTTCATCGGAGCAGAAACTGTGAAAGTATTTATAGAAGAGACACAGGGAAGTCACGCCGCGCCGGTGAGAGAGAGACTGCAGGCGGTCTGCTAAGTCGGTATCGATCATATTACAGACCCTCCGCTGTACCTTGTCTAGAAGCCCAAGGAGAATAGCAGGGGCACCCGACCAGATATGGCAACAGTATTCAATGCACGGGCGGATGGTAGATTTATAAATGTGCAGGATAGATTCAGACGGAAAAAACCTCCGGGCCCTGCACAGAGAACCGACTTTCATAGCAGCGGATTTAGCAATGGATTCGATATCGTCATTGCACTTGAGGTCCGCTGAGAGTGTGTGACCAAGGTGGCGTAATGTTTTACTCTCTGGGAGGCAAGCCTGGTCCATGCTAATCGGAGGTAGGTGCGATTGTCTATGATGATTAATTGATAGTAACTTCGTTTTAGAAGCATTAAAATTTACGAGCCATTTCTTACCCCAGTCCACTACGGATTGGAAGTCCTTTCCAAGCTGGGCTGCAAGGTTCGCTTTGTCGCCCATATCAGATTTTTGGTCGAGGCGAGAATAAACTGTGGTGTCATCGGCGTACATACCTACTTGGGATCTTATGGTATCAGGGAGATCATTAATGTAGATCAGAAAGAGCGTAGGAACCTAGGATAGAGCCTTGAGGGACACCCGCGTTCGTATGGTAGTTTTGGGAGGCATGTCCGTTTAATACCACTTTCAATGTGCGGTTAGATAGGAATGACTGGATTAGTTCAAACAATTGTCCAGCTATACCATAGTTCCGCGGTTTGCACAGAAGGCCAGCATGCCAAACTCTGTCGAACGCTTTAGATATATCCAAGGCAACGGTTCGGGCTTCACCATTCCTATCAAGTGCCTGATATATGTACTCGATGATGGTCGTTAGCATATCAGCAGTAGACCTGGTGAAGCGGAAGCCATACTGTTTGTCTGAGAGGAGCCCGTGGGTCGTGAGATGCTGAACGACCTCGGCGTTGATAATGGCTTCGAACACTTTTCCGAAGATCGGAAGAAGGCTGATAGGTCGGTAATTTGCGGGGTCCGAGAGTTCTCCGGTGTTTTTAAATATAGGAACTACAGCGGAAAATTTCCAACAGGCAGGAAAGCAGGAAGCAGATAGGCAGGAGTTGTAGAGCTTAGAAAGTACAGAGGAAAGTTCGGGGGCACATTTCTTTAAGACTATGATTGGGATTCCGTCCCCTCCGCTCGCTTTGTGAGGGTCAAGTTTTGAGATTATCTTAGTGACAAGCGAGGGTGTAATATGGACTGATTTCTCGTTTTTATCAAAAAAGAAGCACAAACACAACAGGTGTTACAATTTGTATCATTCAGCGCTACACATTTATATCGATTAGCGTGACATCTGCTCCATGTCATAAGAGACTCAATAATTATTTGTTTGCATTATTATTTGCAATTACTTTTCAAATCTTGTGCACAAAGTATATTTATAATTGTTTACAGTGAGTATTTAACTAGCTTTCGTGAGTACGCATTTAACATTTGTGCGTTGTGGTCCCATTGATATCGGCTCGGAACTAGAAATCAGAGAGCCGCGTTCGAATTCCACCGTGTATTTGTTGTAATCATTTATGCTAAATTTTCTTGCTTTTTAAAAACATATCGTCCCAAGCAAGACATTTTACTTCAACTGTTTTGCAGGGAGTTATGTAACATAAATTACTCTTGGAAAAGTATTAATCTGTTTCTTCTCCTCAGCTATGTGTTTAATAGCAAGACAGAGTGAGTTTTATAGCCTTGGTTGGCAACCCGTCGATCGCAGAATGTAATGTCAACCTACTGCGGGAAAATTTCTGCCCAGACAGTCATGTCTCTTTCGAGATATGATCGCTAAATGTGTATCTCGTATGGCAAGAGACAGATGTGTATTTCCAACTGGTATCAAGATCTCAATGTTAACTTTTAAAAAAATGGAAGATTCTGGCGCAACTCAATCTTCATTCCATGTAGATGATATTCAATCGATTTAAGGTCGATTAAATAGGTAATGTAGTCAACATCGTCGCTGAAATAGTTGAGTATTCACATCGGTACTTGATCAGTGTATGAGCAACTTCTTACTTTCAAGGTAACAACAACGTCATACTCAATTATCTCTGAAAGTATGCCGCAAACTATATTTCTTGTTTGAAATAACTTCCTATAATTTTTATTTTAGACTAACTGTACTCGGCCATGCGTTGCTGTAAATGGTAAAAAAATGAAAAAAAATTATTTACTAAACCAACGTAATAAGTGGGATATCAATAATAATTAGTTTAAAAATAAAAAAGAAAGGGATTTCTGTTGTTTATACCCACCAAAATAGAAATAATAATAAAAAAAAGGCTTCGTTTACCTTAAATGTACAGTTTTTCTATGTTTTCTATGAAATAACAAAATTGTCTGTAAACACATCCGTATTGAAAATAAAAGTTTTTTGGTTCGGCTCTCATTGGCTCTAATAGATTTGCAAAATATAACTTTTTCAATATTGTAATATTTTTAATATAAGGTATATAAAAATACGCTCGTATTCGACTAAAAGTTTCAAAACATTTGGTACAGCCGTTTTCTAGATTAGCGGATAGTAACAGACGGACAAGTACATTTTTATTCATATAGATAACGGTTTATCTGAGTAAATGGAACTCTCAAACCTCTTAACTGGAAACAGTCTAAACGAATTTGGTTACGCAACCTGAAGATAACTAACTGAGCCCCACTTGCAAGATTATACACTGATTTCATCAAAACCTTTCACCTTTTGCGCACATTTGGCTGTAATGCATGTGTCTGATATACCTTTATTAGATTGGGTGTCATGGTGGATATAAGGGGCTTCATATATTTGCACCCGAGCGTTACTTTGTTTGCATATTGCTCTCTCAGTCAATGATAAAAATGTTATCACAGTTCTACTTAAACTTTAGTAACAAGTATTTTTTCATTTACTTTGATGTAGTGTAATCTCATAGCAGAAAAACATGTTGTGTAATGTTCGCTCTCTTTATTCCTAATTGATTTGATCTCTCGATTTTATCGAAAAAAAGCACAAACACAACAGGTGTTACAATTTGTATCATTCAGCGCTACACATTCATATCGATTAGCGCGACATCTGCTCCATGGGAAGAGGTCGATGCGCATAAGAGACTCAATAATTCTTTGTTTACATTATTGTTCGCAATTATTATTCAAATCTTGTGTACAAAGTATGTTTATTGGTGTTTACAGTGAGTATTTAACTGGCTTTCGTGAGAACGAATTTAACATTTGGTGGAGTTTATTAAGTGACAATACTGATCGATTTGGAGACGGGAAAGCTATAACTGGATTTTTCTAGAGCCAGTAGCATGGGCCCAGACGGGCGTACTTACTGGGGTTTTGTTCGGATCTACTGAGCAGTTCGTACAAGTATCTTTTAATCGTCATGACATCCACCCATATATCTTCGAGTTCACACACACACACACACACACACACACACACACACACAAGATTTTCAAAATAAAATTGAGGACGTATTAACAAAATAAACTGAAAAGTTCATAGCGATCATTTAATCATCCCATATTGAAAGAAAGTCGTTGATCTAACTCAAAAGGGATATCATGATTTCATCACGATGATGACTCTCCACATTATTTTAAACTAAAAGTTAGAAAGGAAACTCATATAAATACTAAAAATAATTTATATTGACACTTATTGAAGTTAGTATTTTATCTTCTGACAACAACTGTTCTCATCAAATATATATCCATACATTTGGTTTGGATGTATAATAAATGAAGTACATTCACAGTTAGTCAGTTAAATGGTATACCTGATACACGCTTTGGCGATCATGTCTCGAGATAGACATGACTGACTGAACGAAAGATTTTCCCGGAGTAGGTTGTCATTACCTTTTGCGGTAAAGGACATGCACAAAGTGTTGAAAAGTGCAAAATAAATTTTTTTATCAACATATATAAGAAGTGTCTGTGTGTATACTCACTGATTTCTATTAACATAGACTACCACATTTTTGATCCAGTTTGTTTTAAAACTTACCCACCCCTTACAACATTTATTCAAGCGTACATTCATTTCACGCTTCATCGAGAAGCTAACCACCAATATTTATCCAGCCTCGTTTTATCGTACTGCGTCGGTTAAAATTGCGCCAATCAGAGCTACAAATAGGCACTACCAACTATCCCTCCTTTGCATAGTGGTACTTTCCAATGCATAAATTGCCTATGGGAATTCTTATCTTACTTCCCCTGAAACGCCGGGTATTTACTGCTAGTACACAATATAATAATAGAGAAGTATAAGGTGAAAATAGAAGTTTCAGGAGTTCAAGTGTAAAAACTCTGGAGCATACAAGTGACAGAAAAAATTCGAAAGGAAATAAATATATAAACTTGTATGTATGTATATATGCATAAATACAAATGTAATCATTATTGTTTGACCATATGACAAAGGAAGGTAGGTTGGTTTTCAACGGAGTAAAAAATGGTTTAGCCGCCAACTAATCGTGTAAATCTTGTATTTTGTCTCTCTGTACGTTACAATGACCATAGCATTGGCAGTACATATACTAAAACTTTTTGGCAGTACATATACTAAAACTTTTTGGCAGTACATATACTAAAATAAAATATACTTTCCTAAAACTTAATTTGAGGAATAATAGCTGATTTAAAGTTTAATTAATCTGATTTGAAACAAATATTATTTATTTTAAGTTTAAAATATCGCAGAAATACTTCTTTTTTTTTTTTTTGCACAGTGGCAGGTGTTTATTTAAAGTGTTGACAGTTTGATACACAGACGAATGTTTATCTAATTTTTCAACAGTGAAATCTATTTTATTTTTTATTAATCAGTAATCTTAAAAATCTAAGAAAATATTCTTCATAATCTATTGTTTTATTGAATTTTAATTACTTTGTCTTTACATTTTCTTCAGTTATTGCTCGTATTTGCTGATAATGTATACGGACGTCCGTATTTATAAAAAAAAATAATATGTTTATACACGCATACACACGCAGAAAAATCAAGATTCTTATGAAGGATTGGAGTCGCTGAAACTTTTTCATTTATGATTAGTAAATATAGCTTTTTATTTCATAACAAAATTACGTCACCGGTACAGATTATTACTGACATTTAAAATATTTAAAACTATAAAAATTATTCTAATTAAAATTTAAAAAAAATAAAACTAAAAAATAAAAATAAAATAATTATTTAACAATTTTTTAAAACAAAATACAATGATACATTTTGTTCATAAAAGCAATTAAAAGCTTTTCTAATTAAAAAAAATGCATTCATGTTATTGCATTTTGAATTTTACTATATAGAGCAGATTTTGGTAATTGAAGGTCTTGTTTTAGAAAAAGAATGATACTATAAATTTTCAAAAAAATTCTTTTTTTTAACTAATATAAAGATTAATCGGTGCAGAATTAATTTCTCGAAATTTTATCAAATTAAATTGTTAGTGACTAATATGAAAAAAATGTTTTCATCAAAATTTTTAAAAGAGATACATTCCTAAAATAATTTAATTGTAAGTCCTGAAAGTTTCATTTAAAATCTGAGAATTATTTGATTTTTTTAAGAATTTCCAAATTAATGTTTTTCGCTACAACTTCTTAGTCTAATGTTTCGTTCCCAAATAACACAAGAAAAACAAGATTTTTAAGCAACATTTCGAGCATTCTAAAAAGAATAAAAATCATGGTTTAATAGAAAAAACTACTTTCGTGTTACCTTTTAATAATTGCATAACATTTTCTTTTGGATAACTTTTTGTTTTTAAGTTTAGAGCAATTTTTCATCATGGTATGCTCATTTTGAACGAATTAGTGGGGGTACCTGAATAAAAGACAGTAACCCTCTTAGTTTAGATAAGAATCAGCAAAGAGCTGATTATTACCCGCTGATTTTATGTCAGAGATCAAGTACGGGTCAGAAAAGTAGCTCAGCTATGCGGTGTTCGCTGTATATGCAGGTCCGATGCGCTTTGTGGTGCAGTGGATATCGACTCGAAACGACAAATCGGGGAGCCGAGTTCGAATTTCAGTTGAATTCCTTGCATTCACTTACGCACAAATACCCTTGGGGAAGGTATTAATCCGTCTTTTTCCTCCAGTTAGGAGTTAAATAATAGAACAGATTGGGTTCTATAGCCTTCGTCGGCAACAAGTGTGCCACAGAAAGCAATGGCAACCTACTGCGGTATAATCTTCTGCCCAGTTAGTCATGTCTCTTTCGAGACATGATCGCCTAAAGCGTGTATCACGTATGGCACTTATCTGACTGACTGATATTTTCCGGATATTTTTGTTATTACGTGGCTAACTCAGAAATAGTATCGAATGTGAAACAGTTTCTGGTTTAATCATTTATTTGCAAGAAAATCAGTGGAAAATATAAATATTCCAGATTCAGAAAACTTCATGTAAAAAGAAACGTCTAAACATATCAAACGTCTATTTGAAAATCGGAAATTTTGTTGAATTTTAAATAAATAAATACATAAAAAGAAATAATAAGTTAGCAACACAAATGGAAAGAGAAAGATTACAGATCTAAGAAGAAAAATAGAGAAACAAAAATGCAAATTAGTGGAACGAACAAAAAAAACAAAAAAAAAAACTGCAAGAAGACAGAATGAATAGTCGTTAGAAAAAATGGTCAGACAAAAATGCAAATTAAAAATCGGAATTACCAAAATGAAATAAGTACAAAAATTTAGATATTTGTGAAGTGTTCTGACAAAAGATGGAAAGTGCGACACTCAAATCCGAAAACGTATCGAAATAGCCAAAATTGCATTCCAAAAGCTAAACAGAGTATTAAGCGACAGAAAAATTTCGTTAGAAACTATAAGAATCCTTCTGTTTGGGTTTTCGTTCAAAGTCAAATTTCAGAGAGTCGGGAATCGATGTAATAACATAAAATACTGTTGCAGGACTGCTAGTAATTAGGCCGTTTAAAATAATCACACGATTTTCATTGAAAGTAAAATTAAGTAAGAAAAGACAACGTAGCATTAGCAAATAACATTCATTTTATTTTAAAAAATACAAGAATCTGGTTAAATTTAACGAATGAGTAATATCCTTTTTTAGCTTGTCAATAGAGTTCTTGGGTAAACTGTATTGCGTACGTATGTGGGTACATATTCTGACGGTGTTTATGTAATTTATGATGGCTGATAAAACAAACTTTCTGATTTGTATTCTTTGGTTTTTCTGTTGTACGGTTTAATTTGGTGTGTTGCAGGATGTAAGCATTTACTGTATGTTATTCGTTTGTAAATATTTTGTAGCCATGTTTTACTTTTTATGTAGTGATTATACTTGGTATTTTAGTGAACACGACACAACAAAGAAAAGAGTACTGATGTGTTGCGCGATATCTGTCTTCGTATATAGCAGTAAATGCAGGACAAGCTCTTTAACAATGAGGAAGAGACTTGAGGCAGCAGAAAAATTTTACAGAAGAATGTTGAGGATACCATGGACCAAATATGTGAGTAACGACGAGGTTTTAGAGAAAATATAAAGAAAAAAGAAATGTTATTAACTTCAGATAGAGGCAAATGAATTTTCTGAGTCAGATAATAAGGAGAGAGGGCTTGGAAAAACGGATACTCACAGGACACACTCAAATCAAGAGAGACAGAGAAAAACAGTGCGTGACATACTTTATGAGCTTAAGCAAATTTATTAAGATTTCCAAAGGAGAGAAAAATGTGGAGAGCCATGATCATGTAAGACACGAGAAGACACAGCACAAACATACATATACTAAGACAAATGGACAATCCAGTTTCACACGCAGTAACGAAATAGAAACTGCAAGACGAACACGCGGACATCAGAAACTTCTATAAAATAATTTCACAGAATAAACACACAGATAGAAAAAGAAATCAGCACGCAAATCCATGGAGCAAACACACAAACTTAAAGTGACACCGGCATTCAAGTTAGTGGAGCGAACACACAGACACAAAATTGACACTGGCAATAAAATCAGCGGAGCGAACACACAGACACAAAGTAACACTAGCATTCAAGTTAGCGGAGCGAACACACAGACACAAAATGATACCGGCATTCAAGTCAACGGGGCGAACACACAGACACAAAGTGACACTGGCTTTCAAGTCAGTGGAGCGAACACACAGACACAAAATGATACCAGCATTCAAGTCAGCGGGGCGAACACACAGACACAAAGTGACACTGGCATTCAAGTCAGTGGAGCGAACACACAGACACAAAATGATACCGGCATTCAAGTCTGCGGGGCGAACACACAGACACAAAGTAACACTGGCATTCGTGTCAGAATTAACATCAGGATATTTTAACTTTATCAAATAAAACCGTAATTTAACTTCAAAGACATTTAAATTTTTTTAAATGCGTTTTTCAGCTTTATTTTTAAAAAGGAAAGTTTGTGAAGTAACTAGTGTTTGTGTGTATGCCTTGCTACCATAATCATTCTTCATTTTGCATGCTTATTGCTACCATAATTCATTCTTCATTTTGCATGCTTATTGTTCAAAAGTGGATTAACACTTTCAAACAGTAAGCACATCCACATGCAAAATAATGCTCAACACAGCATTGAGGAAACTACAAAGGGACTGCCTCAGACTATGACGCCACTACCCACAGTAAGAACTAAATTCTACCTATTTCCTTTATCCATGTTATTATTATGAATGAATACATATACTGACTTTTGCGCAAACACACATGTAACCACATTTCGAGTTCTCATGTATGTATGCAATACAGTTTATATTCTAGCCAAGAAGTTTACGATAAAAATTAAAACAAAAAAAAAAAAAAAAAAACAAGACCTTTGCAATGAGTTCAACCAACTTCTTGTATTCTTGTTGTATTCTTGTTGTTATATACAATTAATGTTATTTGTTAATACTACGTTTTCTTTTCTTACTGAATTTTATTCTGTCCATGAATGTTGTGTGATTATTTTCATGGTCAAATTAATAGCAGTCCTGAAATAAAATATTATGTTATTCTATCAAATTCCAATACAAAATTTGGCATTGAAGGTCCATACAAAAACAAAAGCTAAAACAATATATGTTTAAATTTTAAATTTTACTTACTTTATGAAAGACGACAAATTCACAACTGAAAATGTAAATTTATAATTATAAATTATAATTAATTATAAGCAATATTTACGGACAATGTGTTGGGTGTTGGGAATGAAGTGTGATCCAACAGTTTTTCATACATATATTAAGGCAGTTTTATTTTGTATGCTTTTGAGTAACTCAACAGTGCACTTATTGCGAAAGCTGGCATTTGACCTGGTAAGAACTGGCGTAAAAATTTAGATTTACAGCATTTACCAAATTTTGAGTACTTAGGTTTGAACATTGCCTGAAAAAAAATATATATATACAGACATTCCAAGTTTCTTCAGGATTTTGCTTACAAACTAATTTAAAAATATGACTATTCCAAGATACATCCAAATAGATTTGTATTAGGCATGTTGAATGGAAAATGTATTCAAATCAGAATTCTAATTATGAATCACCAATTTTTAATGTATAACAATTGAAAACTGAAAAAGATTACAAAACAAAAATAAAGGCTAATCAACAAATAAGATTTTACACAACTTGTTAGACTATAATTAATAAAAACGAAAAATAAATGTACATATAACATCATAATATTTTGGAAAATTCAGTAGTTAATTTAACTGTTCTTTCCACACCATGTGAAAGTGCAGGTAAATTTGACAACTCCAATGTTGTTCTGTTCATTAGAGCCTCTTGCAGTTCATTATTCTTTCTACAAACACAGGTTTACAAGCTTAATTTTATAAGACTAGCAGTATAGCCAGGCATTGCTCGGGTGTAATGAAAGCTTTAAAACTAATCCATGGTCCTGGAGCTCAGACTCAGCCTAAAGAATATTTGTGTGAAGTTTCGTGAGAATCGGATAAAAATTGTGGATTTGTATAAAGGACATACAGACAGATATACAGACACACATACAAACATCTTGCCTGTTATATATATATTATCGATTTTCTGCACTATTGTAAAAACTGCAACCTTGAAACTTCTGAATATAGTTTCTTATGTCTTTGTCTATGAGTGTATCAAATTTGATTAAAATCGAACCACTCCTTCTATAACCCGATTGTTTCGATTATCGATTTTCGATATTAATCGGGGGTACCTCGACACAAAGCCTAGCTAGGAACACTCACAGATGCTTATAGTACAACTGTGTAAAGTTTCAAGAAAATAGATTAGCCATTTTGGATTCTATAGGTAACAGAAATACACACACAGACACACACACAGACACATACACACAGAGACAAAGTTCCATTTATAAATAAGTTTAGATTGAGTGTCACTTCAGAGTTGATTGTAATCTTTTGAAATCTCTTCTATGATGGCTCACTGCTTCTGAAACAAATAAAATATATAAGTATTTGTTCTGTAAATTTTGAAGTCAACATTCTGTACTTCAGTTGACTCTTGCTTTATTCTTGAGATTGTGTTGAAGATATACCATTGTTAGTTATGGAATTTACTATCCCTTTTATTTTCAAACCAACTAACATATATATTTCAATTATAAATTTTATAAGGCTGTATAATTTATCATAGAGTTTTGGTGGATATTTACCTCTGGTCCATACACACATTAATCTGATGGCTAAAGTCTTGCTTAATTTAGAGACCCATTTGTTCAACCATCAATACAAGGGTTAACTTTTCCTCGAGAAATTCCTGTTGCATATTCTGAAATTAGTATTTGGTCACCACTTGTATCTTCCATTATCCCTGCAGTAAGTTATAAGTTATCTTGATAGTGTTAAATTCTACTTGGGGCAAATGCTGGTAATCATTTCTGGGAAAATTTTCTTGAAAGATAAATAAATTTAGTAGGACTTCTAGTAGTTTAATCAATGTAAATGGAAATTCATTTCGAAGTAAACAGCCAATGGTGTGCAACTTTCTTTTAAGTTTTTTTTCCAGAGCTATAACAAGCACAACCAGTGTGGCACCAACAGTTATCTGTAGGTGTGATATGTACTTTCCATAACCTTCCAGGGTGAAAGCAATCTGGTCCTTCGGTTTTCTTAACTTTTTTTGCCTTTTTGCTTTGTAATCTCTTTATTTACAAAGTGTCATTATCAACACCAATGAAAATTATATTTTCATGCATACGAACAAGCTTCTCATGGATGGTGTAGCCTTTTCTCTGTCTATTTTTTACCTATCAGTGGTAATGTCCTTTAAGTTAAGGCTTAGGCTAACAAAGCCCATATCTTGTAGTTTTAACAAAAAGAAATTAGCAAGTCATAATCTAAGGTTGGAAGATGGATCACTCTTAATAAGTTCCATGTCATATCAAGAGACGATAGGATTTTAAAGATTGTCTCCCTTGTTCAAAACTGTCAGTGTCATCGGTTGTTTCTTCATGCGAAGATATTGGCGAAAAAATATCCCATGCAGAGACATGTGTATAACCTTGTTGTTATTTTTCAGTCTTTTAAAGATTTCTATTCAAGACTGAATCACTAATCCGCTAAAGATGGAAACATAAAATATTCATTAATTTTTTAAAGTAGAAATAATAATACGAAGCATTTACCTTGGATTTTTTTTCAAGGGAAGATAAATATGATCGTAAGTTGCGTCCCTTGAAAATGTAATTTTTTTTTCCTAATATTATTATTGAATTTTGATTTTTCGTTATGGGACAGTAGTTTTAGGGCCTATAATCAGCGCACATATTTTTATTTACATTGTCTTTAAAAATAAAATACAAATTATAGTCATTTATTATGAATTTAAAAGATCAAGTATACTTTTTTATGAAAACACTTCATTTTGTACTTTGTAAAGACTGTAAAACATCGGAGAAGTATTTATAGTTTAGAGATTTATAATTGATATAATTCTAGTTTGATGTTAGTGGTATCACTGAAATATTATGACCTTTTATGAACCAACAAATACTAATATACGTTTTAAATAAATTTATTCTGAGAAGCAATCAGGCATATAGAACCAAAAACACTTTTTTAAAAATTCCCTTAGAGACCAAAGTTTAACAACGTAAATTGTTTTCTAAATTTGTCCACTTTCCCATGAATGGTGAGTAAAATGATATATTCAGAATAATTTAGGGAAGGTGTTTCACTCGCCACCATTTCAAGTATAAGAAGTTACTATGGACTCTTTGCTGATGATGAATAAACAATTTTCCCCACTCGCCCATACGTCTAGTAAAAAATTGGGATGATATTATTATACAAGTTAAATATACTAATTATTCTTACTTACAGAAATGGCAGCTTTGATTATCCATTAGCTAACATAACATGCGAACAATTAGATTTGTTACGTATATAAATAACGATAAAAGTTGGTTGCAGAACCACTTCTACATGCACGTACATACCTACATACATCGCCATGCACACACGTTCGTACGCATATACCCACACACACCTACGTAAGAACTGCACGTGAAACCTTCTTTTTCCCGCGTTTATCAAGAAATATATGAACTGATTCCCACACGTGTCTAGCCAGTTGGGAGATGTTTTTCGGAGCGTTCAGATCGAGAACCGTTCGTCTCTTCCAACTCACACAAACCACTAATTGCATTCAGCAATTAGACACATAAAAATGTTTCTCTCTATTCTATAAGAACATTTCAATACATGTATAATTATATTCACTACTATTCAGTACAAACATATTATTTCCTTTTTCAGGGACTTTCCTAACATGAATATTCAGATAATATCTTTAATATTTAAGAGAAAACTCTTTTCACGACATTTTGCATTTGTGAATTATTCAGTTCTGTAACCTTACCTAATACAATGTTGTTATATTCGTTACATTGTGCTTTGAGTTACTTTATTTATAATTGTGGTGGTTTCGACAACCAACCTTTTCTTCACTGTTGAAATCACTACCCCGATAGTCAGTCTACTACAAATTGGTACCCAAGGTTATGAGGATTTCTAAATAAGCACATTTTATGCTTTGACTTTTACCATTGAGATTGTCTAGTTTGTAATCAATCCAACTTGATAAATTGTGAATCATTTAAAATACGTCTAGTTTTCCACAATGCCTTAAATAATAAACTACAAATATGAAAATCTAAAACCAGAGCTAATAAAGGAGGGGTATAATGTAATTGTTAGAGCAGTAGAAATTGGAGCAAGGCGTTTTGTTGCAGCCACTCTGTACCAATTTCTGGGTCAAATTGCAATCAAAGGGCGTAATAGAACCAAAATATGAAACGCCTAATAGAAATCACTGAAAACAGTTCTATGTGGATATGAAAGAAAAGAAATATTCCGTGGAGTGTTTCAGCGAACATAACGGCATGACATGATTGATCGTGAATGAGTAATGAGGTTCACGTTGCATTCTCGGAACGCAAGGTTTGCCGTTTTTCGTTTTTCGTAAATTTAATTTCGCTGTTAGACATTTGAACAAGTATAACTACACTTGTATATCGTTATTATGGGGCTTCACATCAGTGAGGGGAGGGCGGTGTGCAAGTGAAACCGTTGAGAGGAAGGCCCCGAAACGGTGCACATTCTCTCCTGATGACCCAAATTTAAATATAAATTCTTAAAGGATCAAAAGAAGTTCAATGAAGTCATATGCTGTAGAGAAGCTCGGTGGAAATGTTATTGGTATGAGGAGCATTTCATATTCAGCTCGCTTCAGGTGAGTGTCAGTTACTTTCCTTCTATAACTGCAGCATATTCCTAATGTCTAATTTGATTGACGTCATTCATTTTATTGCTCAATAACTTTGTGACGTAAAATGACTGCCGACATTTTCGATTAACCAAACTTATTTTATGTGATTTTGTTTGATTACATGTCATGTAAAATAATTTCAACCTCAAATTCTATTTTATACTTTTTATTTAATTTTAAAACAAGTCAACGGATAATGGTAAGTAGAAGACGAAATAAGCGTTAATTTATAAATCCTTTATAATATGATGAACATTTTGTTATCGTCTCAAAGTCTCGTATCCTGGATATTTGATATATGTTAAGAGGTTTTAGAGAATAATATCTTTTGAATTTCATTTGTGTTCATTTTTTGCTGGTAATTGCTGTTGTAGAACTGTATATCGGTAATAAGATCATTTTCAAATCTTAATTCTAATTGGAAGTAAGAAAATATAATAAGAGAGAGAGTGGTATTTTTAGTATTAATAAAAAGAAAATGATCAGATCCCTTTCATTTTAATTTTTAAGAATATTTGAAGCATTTTCATGCGGGTATTTGCAACCAGAGGTAATTTTTTTAATTTATTATTTGTCAAAATTGGTGCCGTTTAAAATCACAATAACGCAAACAACAGTATTATCAATACCTGCTTTACGTTATTTTAAAAATCAGTACCAAATACGCAACTTTCCCAATTTCTTATGTATCAAATTCTTCCAGGGAAGGGATAATCATAGACCCCCAGAGGCCTCCTGTTCTTTCAAACTGTTTTTTTATAACTTCTCTATTCTTCGTGACATTTTTTCTACCGATTTACTAAAATATGCCAAGGAGGTTATTCACTACTTTTCCCGGTTTCTCTTACTTTCAACATCTTGTGATTATTAAATTCACTAAGCTTTCTTTACAAGCACTTCTGCCAATTCTACGTAAAGATAAACTTTTCTTTAAAGTAACATTTAATCTATACGATCTCCTGAATTAAAGCGTAGTATCGGGGTGCCGAGTTCGAATTCCAGTTGAATTCCTTACATTCACTTACGCATAAATACCCTCAGGAAATAATCCCTCTCTTCACTGCAGTTATGGATTAAATAACAGGACAGACTGAGTTCTATAGCCTTGGCTGGCAACCAGTTTACCGCAAAAAGCAATGGCAACCTACTGCGAGATAATCTTCTGCCCAGTCAGTCATATCTCTTTCGAGATATGATCGCTAAAAGTGTGTATCACGTATGGCACTTAACTGACTGAATAGATTGTCTGTTTCTTTTGAAATTGCTAGATGTAACTGTTAGTTTCTTCTCCATCATATCTCGTTTGTGAAAATCTCTTCCGGATTCTTTCTCTCTTGGCAACGACTATCTTCAAAAATTCAATCATCATCCTCTGTTACCTTGAATCCTGTCCTTCTAGTGCCATTTTCCCAAGTAACAATTTCACAGTTTCCTTCACCCTTAGTAACCTCTTGCATTCCTGTAGATTTATTACCTTACTTGGATTGAACCTATTAAACAAAAAAACGGCTAATATGTTTCTTACTATTACCCGATTTCTATTAATATTTTTGCCAATTTCTGACACTGTAGTTGGAACAATTGAAAACACTGATCACCAAAGAGTCATGCAATATTATTGATATAAAAGCATATGAATAAATAATAAATGCACAATGAATCTTATAAATAGACGACTCTAATTGCTATGTTGAAGGGACACCCTTTCAGTTTGACCAAGAGAACTCTCTGAGAGAATTAGCAGTATCCGAGAACCCATTTCTTCATATCTTCGTCCAGTATTAAGCCGACTCCATATTCGCTATGTTTACCTCCTGCAAATATAAATTACTGCAGTCTGCATTGTTTGGCCATTTAGTTACGCATATGCCTAGAATTTTTATGTTCAATCTTCTCATTTCCTGCTTGACATTCTCAAGTTGTCCACAGTTGTTCAGCGTCCTGACGTTCTATGTTTCTGGGGTAGTTTTTGTTTGTTGCAGCCACTTCCCCATCGTCGAAATGTGGCCTCCCTTTGTCTGTTCTATAAATACTTTCATGGCTTCTGCTCAGACGAACTTAAGTCGCTGATGCCTCCTCAACAGGTGTTTACACGTGCAACCAGACTGGCAACTAGGTCCCACCCATTCACAGTCAAGGTTAGCCAAATGCAGACGACAATTCTACTCCTGCAGCTTCTTCACCCGCACTTCCTGCCTGTGGAACTAGCTCCCCTATTCTTGCTTTCCTGATGGCTACAACCTCTAGAAATTTAAATGCAAAGTCAATATTCATCTACTAACCACTGGACTCTAGCTCTCTCCCCATCCCCGTATAACCCTCTCTTTGTCTGATTTTCCACATTTTCTATTCTTCCACATAGAACTTGATATATTCGCAGTAAGCTTTGTCTGGTGATTGGAATTTTGAACGGAACCCTTTATTTCGTCTAAGAGGTAGATTGCTCTAATTCCACGAGCAATGCCGTTTCCAGATCATCGATACAGTTAATAATGGAGAATGAAAACAGCAACAAACAAGAATTTTTAGATGCACTAACATCTCGAACAGAGCTTGGGTCCAAGACATCCGTGTACCGAAAGCCAACATTCACCGGACATTACCTCAACTTCAGCTTCCATCATTCATACAGTGTAAATAAAGTGATCATCTGCTGCTTACAACAGCAAGCAAAAGTCATAAGTCGCAAGCCAAAGACATATGAACAATAAATGTTTAGTGTAAGCAGAATCCTACAACGTAGCACTTACTCTGGGTACATGACAACTTTGACTAACTGGAATAGAATGGTGCCGGAAGATAACAACACTCAGAAAACTGCCTCTGCTTTCTTACCATATTTGAAGTGATTATCGAAAAACAAAAAGTCATGCAATATTATTGAATATTATCTGTGGTGCATATGACGTCAAGACGACCTTCAAAAATCGTTCAACACTTTGCAGACACCTCTTCTAAATAAGAGCTTCCGTAGAGAACACTATCCCATGCAACTGTGGAAAGAAATATAAAGGAGAAACAAACCGCTCCGTAAGATAAGACTGCAGGAACACCGTAAAGCTGTAGCATGAGAGGAAATACAAAAATCAGGCATAACTGATCCGATATAGAGATAAAATAAAGGTCACCGCCTCCGATTGATGAAGTTGAAACACAAGAGAAACTCATTCGAAAATACGAAAGCTTAAGAAATCAGCGCATATGGTAGGCTACAAAAGCCTCTTAAGTCGGCCAAGGCTGAAAATAAATACATTATGGGAACCATTAATACGATATTCTAGAGAAAAACAAACAACAAAAATTGTAATATGATGTCTAGTGAAAAATTGAAAATGGGACATTAGTGTCATCAGTTCCAAAACTTCTATGATATCCTTAAGTGAATAAAAATGTTGTTTGAACCCGGTGTCTTGACCAAAAAACTCCAAGTTCAATACCAAGATACAGCAGAAGGTGAAGAAAAACGTCGATAGTTAAGGTAAATGTAATTGATACTGAAACATCTGGAAGAAAGATAGCCCATGAAACTAGAACAATCTATCCCGGTGGACGAAATAAAGAGTTCACTTGGAAATTTCAATCAACAGTACAAGCTTTCAACGGCTGGGTTGTAGAAGAGCCGAAACTTGAATAGGACAAAGATGATGTCAGTCAGAACAATGTAAATAGTGTAAATAGTTTCAATACATAATCTCATAGAGACCAATATCCCCGTAATTGTCTTAAAAATATGTTTCTAAACTGGCTCCTGTTCTTGCTAAACTTTAGTACAAATGGTTTGTTGTTTCTTTCTTCCCATTGGTTGGGAATTATCTTCTCTCGTCTTTGTTTTTATGATCTATGTTTGCTCCTTCAAATTATGGACCTTATTAGTTTCTTACCTTTTTCTGGCAACATAATTGAGGCTCTAATCAATTCCAAATTGATTAGGTAACTCGGTTTTCTTTAAGATAAACAATATGTCCATCGGTTCTATAGGTCAACCGCTAATGTGTTACAGGCTATTATTAAAGTCAAGCATTATTTATCTCAAAGGGAATTTAACTATGGTGGTCTTCTTCTTAAGCTAAAGGGCTCCGCTATCTACGGGCGAACTTTGTATTTGATTCAATATTTCTTGACAAATCGTGTAATTCAGGTTGAACACCCACTCTTCTAGATCGTCTTACATTAATATGGGTGTCTTCCAGGACTCTAACCTTGGTCCTACTTTATCTCTCAACTTCATCAACTACCTTCCCGATACCATCAGTTCCTAATAAAGTATCTTTGCTGATGACATAACTACTTTCTCTTGTCTTATTAGTAAGTTCGATAGGCAGCTGGTCTCGAAAATGTTCTTCAATCTATTGTTAACTGGGGCAAGAAATGGCTTGTAAACCTTAACTTTTCTCCCCACAAAAACAAAAAAATCCTTACTGTCTTTTAGTCATTTTCGAGAAGCTTTTCTATTTTCCGTAAACAGCGATGATGGCAGCATTCAGTAAGCAACGCATTGAGCCTTCTCGGATTCACGTTTTTCACTGACATGAAGGGAAATGATAATATTGAAATAATGGCGAGGTTAGCAGTTAGAAAAATTGATTAACTGATTAATTTTTAGTATAACAGGAGTATAGGTTATGACTTGATCATTTCTTATCAATTAGTAGGGTGGTTATGAAACAGATTGAGATGCTATTACGCATATGAACATTTGGCAAAGTTTAACAGACGTACGCGACAGATTGGGGGAGGAGTGGTTACGATGGAGAGTTTCGCAACTGTCGGTGAACTATAATATATATATATATATATATATATATATATATATATATATATATATTGATTAGTTAATGACTTAGTTTTTGGTAATAATAAAAGTAGACTAGTACACAGCTGCATTAAAAAGTGTTCAATAAAATTATATTATAGAACTTTTGAATATTTTTCATTTGTAAACGAGTTATATATGAAAGCAAACACAAATTTAAGGTACACAAACACAAGACTTAACCATCCTAAAAGCATAGTCAAGTACGTTCACAAAGGAATAGAACACAAGCTATCAAAAACTTCGTCAAATAAAACAATATGTACTGAAAAAAAGGAACAATGAAGATGCACTAAGATAATCTGGCCATGAGAACATTTTAGAATACAACTCTCAACCAAACAGACAAATAAAAAACAATGATAGAAAACAAAACATTATCTGGTTTAACCCACCATTTAACTTAGAATTAAAAACCAAAAAAAGGACTAATATTTTTTAAACTGATCGATAAACACTTTTCAAGATAGCTGTACTAGTATTTCAAAAGATTTCATAAAGAAATGAAATGGCAGAAATTTAAATAGTATTGTACAAAAGCAAGATCATTAATAAGGAATGTTAACTACACGGAAAGAATAAATGCCCACTTCAATGACTTCATAATGCAAAGGAAGTAATTTACGAAACAAAAGTTCATGACTTAAGTGGTCAAAATAAAACCAATTTCAGATCAACCAAATATACATTTAAGACCAGATGGTTCAATTACAGGTCTACATTTAAAATTGAAAACTTAAAATGTTGTACAAAATTGGCTAGCCACTTATGGAAATTGAAATTAAAATATGGAGAAGACCCAGATATAACGTGTAGTATAGTGAAAATAGCCAAGCCTTACAACGGCGGCCAAATATGTAGACTGAGCTAGAAAGAAAAGTTAGCTATTATGTTATTTCGAAACAAAAAGGAATTGCTGAATGAAAGAACACAAATTATAACTAAGTGTAACTATACCATAAAATACCTATTAGTGTCATACAACCGTGGATGCAAATGTTTAATTTCTTATAATTTTGAAAATTGCGCGCTCAACAAATTCCCGTTACGTGAACGTTCAAAATAACATCCTGTTATGTTAGCGTTCTTAAAAAATGGTAAAACCAGATATTGAAAATCGCCTGAAGACATCACATAGTAGAAACCTAGGTAGCGTAATAACTCGTTTCAAATGAAATATATATATATATATATATATATATATATATATATATATATATATATATAGTAATCCGTGGACATACTGTTTTGCTGTCTCAAAGCTCATCAGTGCGGTTCGACATCCGATTGCTTTTAGCCAGGATTGAAACCTGACCGAACTGACATTCTACCTCTGAGCTATGGGTGCTCGGTGGAGGAAGATAGATTTTAGCGTGTTGTATATACAATATGAATACACGCCAGTAACCGTGAGTGTTCAGATTCATTACTGAATGAACGATGCGTAAATGTGTGAGTGGCTACTGTTTTTAAAGTCTGCCAATTCTCCATAGTGCTCATAGTGACTGAGAGCGTAATGTATGTTAATGTATATTTTGGCACCAGCCTTTCTTTTAAGCATCTTTCATGGAATGCAGCTGGTAAAGATGATTTAATCAATATGTTATTGAGTTTTCTTAATATTCTAACAATTAACCTTTTTTAAGAGTTAAAGAATTATACTAACTATGGAGAATTTTTATTGTATTTAATTCCTGAAAAAAAGGGAAGTTGTTAGAATGCTGGAAAAAATCAATGAAAGATTGATCAAATTCTACTTGTCGTCCATTTTTAATATCTCTCTCTCTCTCTCTATATATATATATATATGTTGTTTTCCTCTTCTTTTCTTTTTTTCTTAGCCTTGCCGGCCATGGGTCAAAAGTTTGCCAAAATATTCAGGGGAATATTTCATCCTTGCACTCGGACCAAATCGAATGACTCCCTTACAAACGTTTCCAGCTTGTTCGGTACGAGTAATTTAAATTCCAACACAAGCTTCTTCAGTAGTACAGTTGTCAGCTTTCCCGAAATTACGCATCAAAAGCAGATCATAAAAGAAGAAGAAGAAAATGAAGAAGGAGAGGAAGAAGAAGCGGAAGAAGAAGAGGAAGAAGAAATCGAAGAAGAAGAAGAAGAAGTAGAAGAAGGAAGAAGTAGAAGAAGAAGAATTAGAAGAAGTGGAGGAGGAAGCAGAGGAAGAAATAGAGGAAGAAGAGGAGGAAGAAGAAGATTATTATGATGTTGTGGTGGAGGAGGAGGAAGAGGAGGTAGGAAAAGTAGAAGGAGATGATGATGATTATGACGACGATATTTCTGATGAGAAAGAACCCGTCGATATTGATAGCATTTCACCTAGTCTTTCTGACGAAAGCAATGATGAAAAACTGAACCAGTGGAATATGCAAGATTTCAAAGATAGTCATAGCTCAATTTCCGAACCTTTCCAGTCAGTTACTCCAGATCCTGTTCACCAAAATGATGCCTGCACCAGAAACCTCTCGTATCACTCGTTAAACACAGACAGCTGTACTTACAGTGATTCGATGTGCGCGCCTTTCTTTGCAAGAATCAGCCGTTCCTTAGATTCTCTTCCAGGTTTGTTAGAAGACACAAACGATCTTTTTAAATGTCCATGCATTCTTTGTACCACTCTTGACCAAGAAAAGCGTTGTTCTGCAAAAGTTTGCGATTCAAATTCATTAGATTCTCCTAATTCCAGTTCTACTGACACGTTTACTTTCGCTTCAGTGAACAGTGAAATTTCTAAGACTACTTTATCCACAAGTTGTTCGGATACGACCCAGCCTTCTGACAACACATCAAGCCTTTGCAGGAGTGAAAACCTTAGTGCTGCGTGCATGTGTAAACACAGCTGCAGTTTCGGCTCCATGCCAACAACCAGTACCACTTGCACCGGAAGTAGTTTGTACAGCAGCGGCAGCAGCACCGGGAGCTCAAACATTTGCACCAGTTGCATGAGCAGCACGGATAGCACGAACAGCACTACTAGGAGCAGTAGTAGTGAAATAAGCTTCTGTAACCTGTTCGGCACTACCTGAGAAATATATGAGGTTCCACTAGTATCCATATAACAAAGCAATTATGTATTGCGTTTTTGTTCTGTGTGACAACCAACGTCGAGCTTTTCGGAGAATGTACAATAATATCTTCAATAAAGATGTGTGCATCTATTGTGTTTCATTTTCATTCTATATTACGTGGAGATACACAGGCTTTCGCGGTAACTGAGGTCTTCATGTTCTTACAGCTAGCACCCTTTGTCATTGAGTAAAGTTAAAAGCTTTTGTGTGCTGATATCTAAGGTAAAGAAAAAACTTTCCTATTTCGCTAGATAGACACAGCGCAATGTTCTAATGTATTTTGGTATTTTAACAGACCTAAGTAAACTTAATTTACACTAACAGTATAAAGAAGTAGCTTATTTGGACCCGTTAGCAGACCAGTTACAAAACGTTAATGCTTATCGAAATTGGTAATCACCTAAGTTATTTTTCCTTTGTCAATTTAAGACCATTTATTTATAAATTCATCATTAAAAATGACAAATACTCAAAAATACTTTCCGTTGATACATGAAGAACTATACTCCATACCTACTCATGATGCAACTACGACTCAGAACTTGAGGTCTATTTAATAAAGTTTGAGTTTCAGAAATGTTAAGTTCAAGAAAATCTTTAATGGATGGCATTTTCATTAAATTTGTAGTATAAAAATATTACATTTGCTTCCATTTCATGTTTTTAATGATAAGCTAAAATAAAATTCATCATTTAAGATACCTTTTAGATACAAAGCCACAATGTCTAATATGTATATTAAATTTAATCATCAATATATTTGTTGGTATGAATAACAATATCTTTATGTGACAAATAATATCGTTATTAAATAAAACAGAAAAAAATCAGAATTGATGAACATTTTTAGAAGAAAAGTCTCCGTTACAAATCACGCAACTACTTAAGCAGAATAGGTTAAGAATCTCGCTCCACGTGGTCTTTTTTTGAGATAAACAATATGACTTTCATTTCTTAAGATCAACCGCCGATGTGTTAAAGGTTATTAGTAAACTTATCTATCAGGCTTCATATAAGAATGGCGAGCCACGGTCTGTGGAATTAGATATCTCAAAGGTGTTTGACAGAGACTGACATGCTGGCCTTTTACACGAGCTGAAAGGCTATAGTGTCTCTGGTTGAATATTTGACTTAATCCAACCGCTCATCACAAATCGATTAATAAAGGTTTTGTTGAACGGCCATGTTTTTAGATTATTTCATATTTATGCAGCGGTACGCAGGACTCTATTTTTAGATCTACTTTGTTTCTGATATTCATTAACGACCTTCACAATGTCCTTCATTTCCAAACATTTATTTATGTTGATGACAATTATTTATTCCCGTCTTAATAGTAACTGCAACAGAACCAGCAAAGTAAAACTGATAGCTGCTCTCGAAACTAATCTCCAATCAGTTGTTAACTGGGGCAAGAAATGGCTTGTAAACTTTACCACCTCGAAAACAAAACTGGTCTAATTTAATCACCATAGTGAACCAGTTATCAGTATGGCTGATGCTAACTTCCATGAGAGCAACATTTTGCGCCTTCTTGGGTGCACGTTTTCTAATGACATGAAATCGAGTGATTATATTTATAAATTATAAAATCTACTGCTAAAAAAAAAGGTTCACTGTGTCGAGCCGCACAATTTTTTTCGTCAAAATTCATCTTTCACGTTTATAAATCTACCGTTCGTCTGTGCATTGAATATTACCGCAATATCTGGTCTGATTTTTCTGATCTCGATATTTTCTTAAAAATACAAAGAATTGTCTATGATCTCATCGGTTTTGACCTGGCATCTTGACTTCAGTCACTTTCCCTCCGCCGTGACTTGGCTTACCCCTGCCCCTTTTATAAATATTTTCATGACAACTGTTCTAATGTGATTTCCTTCTTGGTACCTCGACTGTATGAATTTAAGCATATTACTAGATTGGCAACGTGGTCTGATCTTTTTAATGTTGAAATAACTATATTATAAGTTATACTTTAATATTTTCTTTTTCTCGAAGTTCTAGCCCATGAAACTTTCTTCCTATTTCTTGCTTTCCTACCACATACAGACTTTAAAGATTTAAATTCAATGTTATTCGCTCTTTTTCTGAATCTCATTATTTTATTGTCCTTTCTCTTCTCTAAAGTCTTCTGAGTTTTTATCAGCCCCATTAACTCCTTGCGTCTTAGTGGTATTACCGCCTTGTTTTGTATAAAAGAATTTAAAAAAAGCAGTGAGGCATACTTCTCTTGTGTCAATTGATTACAAATGCTGGTGAAGAGTTTAGCAAAATAACAAAAAACAAAACAAAAAAAAAAACAAAAAAAAAAACTAGGACGAAATGTTATTATAAATATAATTATAAAAACAAATGAATGCTGAAAGATATTTATTGCTATCCAACATATAGAAAATAGATTTTTAAAAAATACATTTTTACTGCTAAGTAAACGAACAAACTTTTCATTGTCATTTTTTGCACGAGGTTAAAATTTTTTACTCAGCTCTTCATTAAATGCGGAATCATCCAAATCATTTTTACAAGCCGTATAGAAAATTTAGAAGCTAGGAAAATGTGTTTCACTAAATATTTTTATCGACACAGAATTTGATTGATTATGTGTTTGTTACAGCTTATGGACCTTTATGTCGAAACATTGTCAGAATAATTCTCCTTTTTTTCGACATGTCAACGATTTTTCCAATACAAGTCTTACTATTTCACCCATAGCTGACGTGGGGAAGAAAGAATAGACACATGCTTTTCCCAAGGGTATTTGTGCATAAGTTAATGTAACGGAGCACAGTGAAATTCAAACTTGTCTCATTAATTTCTCATTCCGAGCCGCCATTGAACGCATTGAACGCAGCACTTGAACATTCTATCGACACCGAGAAATGTATTGTTTGACAAGATAGCCACTTTTAACAAAAATTGGAAAAAGGCCGTGATGGTGCAATAAGATATCAACACTTTAAAATTGTCCACGTATCTTCGTTGCTTTTACAGTCAAACAAACCAAGAACATCATTTACATGCAGTAAGGGAAATTAGGGAACTATAAAAATGTGTTTCACTTAATCTTACAAGAGTCAAACAGGAAGTGTTTTTGAAAAGATAGTTCCTAGCGATCAAAAATTAATTTACTACAATAAACTGAAACGTAAAAATATCCAGGTTTAAACCTAAAAAAAACAGCTTTCTACATCACAATCTAAACAGAATCTACTGGAACAAAAGATTTTTGTTATATTTGATAAGTACGCAAAAGGAAGAAATGCTGATAACTGTTAGTAATGCTGCTCGAAGAAATGAGTCACTGTTATGGAAAACGATGTCTACTGGCGATAAGTGCATGACAACGCCCATCTTCTTCTAGCAAATGAGATGCAGTAAGCATTCTTGAGGTAGAAAAGAGAAATTCTTCCACAGATCTAGCAATTTCAAAATATCACATATTTCCAAAAGATTGGATAAATCGAAAAATGTCAAGTAAAATGTATCGATTCACAATTCAAGTCATTGTTTTTAATAATAAGAGACACAGTATGCTTGAGTAGGGACGTTTCGGAAGACGCATTGTTGAGTAAACAATGATGCTATGGATATATTTGATATATATGAATAAAATTATTGGTCAAACTTTAGGATGAAGGATCGTGTGAATAGTTAGATACAACACACCGGCAATAGTAAGTGTTACAATAAGTACTTACTTAGATGCATCTAGATCAGCGTTTCTAAAGTTTTTAACCTTGTGCAAACATTAAAATAAATTACATGTCCAAGGAACCCCTGCTCAAAAACAAAATTATATAACCTATTTTTCTCATTCTATTTTTATCGTATTTCATGTGGTAGATATCAAAGTATATATCTTTGAATAACTGGTTTAAGGAAAACAAAATAAGCGAATGAGTGGAGGTAACTAAGTGAAAGTGGATACTGGCGCTGAATAGACGTCATTAGCTATTTTCAATGATTGTTATATTTTTAATAACATATTAGGTTAGATGGGATGATGTATATATTACAATATTACAATAATCAAGAATATATTATGCGTGTTTAGTAATATTACTTATATGAAATTAATTTTTTTTTTTTTAATCATTTCACCCCGAGCAAGGCAGAAACGCCACTGATGTGCAGGGGGTTACATAAATGTAGAAAGATTAATTAGAAAAGAGTGAGGAGTACAAGCTAGTTAGAAAGGAACAATAGAAAGCTGAGAAAGCAGGTGCAATGACAGATACATGGGCGGAGAGAACGTGAAGATTATACAGGGGAGGGAAGAGAGCTAGAGTCCAGTGGTTAGTAGGTGAGTATTAACTTTGCTTTTAAATTTCTGGAGGTCGTAGCCGTCAGGAAAGCAAGAATACGAGAGTGAGTTCCACAGGCGGGAAGTGCGAGAGAGGAAGCTGCAGGAGTAGAATTGTCGTCTGCGTTTGGCTAACCTGACTGTGAATGGGTGGGACCCAGTTGTCAGTCTGGTTGCACGGGTAAACACCTGTTGAGGAGGCATCAGTGACTTAAGCTCATCCGAGCAGAAGCCATGAAAGTATTTATAGAAGAGACAGAGGTAGGCCACATTTCGACGATGGGAAAGTGGCTGCAGACGAGTCGCCAGATCAGTACATATCACATTACAGACTCTCCTTTGGCGCTTGTCAAGAACACTGAGGAGAACGGCAGGGGCACCTGACCATAAATGGCAGCAGTACTCCATGCACGGACGGATGGTTGACTTGTATATATGCAGGATGGATTCAGGTGGAAAAAACATCCTGGATCGACATAGTGACCCAATCTTCTTAGCAGTAGATTTTGCTATGGATTCAATATAGTGCTTCCATTTGAGGTCTGAGGACAGGGTAAGTCCGAGGAGGCGTAGTGTATTACTCTCCGGGAGAATCATCTGGTCCATGCTTATGGGAGGCAGAAGAGGTTGCCTGTAATGGTTGACAGACAACAGCTTGGTCTTAGAGGAATTGAAGTTGACAAGCCACTTCTTGCCCCAGTTCACCACAGAGTGTAGATCCCGCTCAAGGTCAGCAGCGAGATTATGTCTGTCCGCCACGACAGGTTTCTTACTGGAGCGGGAGTATATTGTAGTGTCATCAGCGTAGATGCCTACTTGGGACTTGATCTCATCTGGGAAGTCGTTGATGAAAATAAGGAAGAGCGTTGGGCCCAGGATAGAGCCTTGTGGGACACCAGCATTCGTGCTGTAGGACGAAGAGGCACGCCCATTCAAAACGACCTTCATTTTGCGGTTATTTAAGAAAGATTGGATTAGGTCAAGCAGGCGACCGGTAATACCATAACCGCGTAGTTTGCATAGGAGGCCAGGGTGCCAAACCCTGTCGAAAGCCTTGGAGATATCCAGAGCAACCGCGCGAGCCTCGTCAGACTCATCAAGGGCCTGTAGCATGTACTCCGTTACAGTTGTTAGCAGGTCGGCTGTAGACCTGTCAAATCGGAATCCATATTGCTTGTCGGAGAACAGTTTGTGGGCGGTGAGATGATGAACTATTTCAGCATTGATTATAGCCTCGAACACTTTCCCGAATATTGGTAGAAGACTGATAGGGCGATAGTTGGATGGGTCCGAGGGTTCACCACAGTTCTTAAAGACAGGAACGACTGAGGAGAATTTCCAGCATGCAGGAAAGCAGGAAGCAGAAAGGCAGTAGTTAAACAGTTTAGAGAGGACAGGGGAAAGTTCAGGGGCACACCTCTTAAGGACTATCACCGGGATTCTATCGTCTCCACACGCCTTATGGAGGTCGAGTTTTGAAATTACTCTGGATACTATTGTCGGGGTAATATATACGTCGTGCAGTTTGGCCTCAGTTCTAATAGGGAAGTCGGGTGGGTGCACTCCGGACTAGTCGAATGTGGAGTTGGATGAGAATCTGCTGGCAAAGCACTGAGCTTTCTCCGCAGATGACGTGAGAACATCAAATCCATGGATTAAAGGAGTTATTGAGGATTTCCTATTGTTGAGCACTCGTTTACAAATCCTCCAATAGTCCTTGGAGCCGAACTTGCGGTCAGCTATGTGCTGTCGCATTCTCTCAGCAAACAACTGTTTGGCGTCATTTAGGGTTCTCTTGCACTCACTGCGAGCAGATGTGAACAGGCGCCTAAAATCAAATGTGAACTAGCATATCTCATCTGTTCTCGCGGAATTCGACACGATTACAAAATGGTAGATTTATAAATATATTTAGTATGTTTGTAAATCTGCATTGTGTGTTTCTTTTATTTTATTCATTATTTTAATTGCTTTGTTCTGATAATGTTCTGATACCGCTCTTGAATTTTTCTCATTAAAGTTCTGAGAAGAAAACTTTTTTAAATGATAATAATTACTTATTCTGCTTTACTTGAGAATAACAAAAATCTTTCACGGAAATTTGGAAACTGTCTAATCCGTCTCTTCCAGTTATGGGTTAAATAGCAGGACAGATTGGGTTCTATAGCCTTGGTCGGCAACCAGTCTACCGCAGAAAGCAATGGCAACCTACTGCGGGATAATCTTCTGCCCAGTCAGTCATGTCTCTTTCGAGACATGATCGCCTAAAGCGTGTATCACGTATGGCACTTAACTGACTGACTATGTTCATACTAGATTTAAGTATAAACAGTTTCACGTACAGTATTTTGAAAAATTTGAGTGGAATGTTTATTTTAGGGTTATTAAATGTTATTTTCGATCCTTTTAGAGTCACTTTAAACCGACACCTTCTCTTTTCCATATATGTAAACTATAATTATAAATTATAATTCCTGAAAAGTAAACATCTAAATGAAATATGTTGGAAAATGTTTAAGTTTTCTCCTGAAATCAAGAAAATTTGAACTTGAAGCAACACTGTCACCTTATCAAAAGTAACCATATTTATTTATATCAAGTTGTGCTAGATGAAGTGTGGTTCTGAATCGTGACTCTGCTATTAAGAATGATTCGAGTGCGTGTTGATAAGTGCAGCTTAGATCTAGTACAAGGCTGAAAGTATGAAGTACCCAGTGTGGATCGAAGTCACTACTCAGTTGTAATAAGTTATAGCGAATGCGTATTATATTAATTCCTATTGAAAATCTTTTGATTCCCTGTTGTGTTAGACAGAACCATAGAAAATGAGGTCTCAATTCATAACTATTCCTGAATTTATGATAAGATTATTTACTGTTTTAAATCTGGTTATTTTGCCTTTTGTAACATAAAGTGTCAGACAGATGTCAATTCAGGATTCGGTGCTATCAAGAATAATTTAATCCTATCTATTTTCTATCATTTCATATTGTGAATGCAATTGTAGGTATTGTAGCATGAAGTGTCGAATTACTGGGAGCAAGTCACCTGCATACGGACAGGAAATTAATTTAGTATATAAACAGAAATTGAAAGGGATGTAAGACAAGTATGTGTCTTCTCACCGGATTTATTCAACTTTTACAGTCAGATTATTCTGAGAGAATCCGGATTCTTACCAGGATACTTTATTGGCAGATAATTTTAACAATATTAGATATGCAGATGAAAAACAAGCAGCATCAAATATTGATTTTCATTCATATAACAGTCCGAATTGAATTTTTTTTTGCATAATGTAAAATCGCCACTCACTCTTATCTTGAATATGTTTTTTATTTATATTTTCACTTGATAAACAAAATCTATCTATCTATCTATCTATCTATCTATCTATCTATCTATCTATCTATCTATCTATCTATCTAATGTAAATGTGTATCACATGACTATGGAGATAAGCTATCAAGCTAGCGCTCAAGTATGTATTTCGTTACATGTATAAAATTCTACACATATTCATGAATATATATATATATATATATATATATATATATATATATACATTATGTACCATATTGTTTTTAATTGCTGATGAGAAATGGGCATAGGTTTTTGGAAAGTTTTTCAATATGAAGTCTATCTATCTATCTATCTATCTATCTATCTATCTATCTATCTATCTATCTATTTCTCTGTATATATATATATATATATATATATATATATATATATATATATATATATATATCAGCACTCTGCTTCTTGCTTGAACTGAAAACAAAAAAAATGAAATTCAATTTGTTCTTATAGCCTCAACCAATGAGAATGCTCTTGATCTGGGCTTGTATGCTTTGTCTAAAATCATTACTGTCAGTTTCAAAATAAATAATAAAATTTCATTTTTCAGTTTATGAGTAACATTAGCTTCCAAAGAATCAATTATGTAAGTCTTCTTACATGCGGACAGGTTTATAAACACAAACGAAAAGTAAAATAAATTAATAAATAAAAAATATTTAAAAAAATAAATATGTCTCTATATTCTAAACAAAAAAGTTTACAAGACGAAAATATATGCAGGTATGACGGTAAAAAATAATGAATGAAAATCATTAAAACGTAATATGTAATTTAGCCCTTTGACCGTTAATATATTCAGTTCCGGGACTTTTCTAATTTTTTAAGCTCACTTGCATCTCTCTCTTTCTCTCTCTCTTTCTCTCTCTCCCTCCTTTTATCTTTCGCACTTTTTATCTCTCTCTTTCTTTTAATCTCTCTTTCTCACTCTCTCTTTCTTTCTCTCTCTCTCTCTCTCTCTCTCTCTCTCTCTCTCTCTATATATATATATATATATATATATATATATATTCTAGTTTGTTAATAAGACAATTTACATTAATTACACCTGTAATTGTGTTTGTATGTTTATATGAATTTCAATTAATACGTAATTAAATGACAGCTTGTGAACAATCACCTATTGTGTTCTGAAATTTCTATTAGATGAAAGAGATAAAAAAATGAGTAAATTAACACGTTTCCTTTTCTTAAAGAAACATTAAAAGATGGCATTTACTTTTTTCAAATTAAATACAAATATATTTTGCCCCCAGACATGCTTCAGTAACTTAAGTGCAAATATGCATCACTATTTGTCACCGATGCTTGAATCGCCTTTACTGCGTGTTTCTCTCTCCATAAAAATTCCTTTGCTTATTATATATAAATTTGGAATAGATTTTTCTAACGATAAAACGTCTTAGATACAAGACATGTCCTCGAGTGACAAACACTTCTCATATATATATATTTATATATTAGTTTATTGCAAAAGTTCGTACTTGATTAAAAAATTGTAAACAATGAGAAGGGGGCACCAAATTTTGCAATGATCCAATATATATATATATATATATATATATATATATATAAATTATCCAAATGTTAGAGAATTTTTGTCGTTATTTTCAACTGAAATTAAAGCCAAAATACGACGTTTAGAACGGCTCATTATTAAACATAGACATTCATTCTCTCTTATATTTAACAGTATTTGTTTAGAAAATTATTTGCTGCCTTGATACACTATATATATATATATATATATATATATATATATATATATATATACTCTCTGGAAAAACGATTTTATCAACACACATCTTCATTTAAAAATAACAAGTACAGAAATAGAACAATTCTGTCGAAATATTATTGGTATATAAAAGAAACCAAGGAAACTCCCACATTAAAAGGGAAAATTTTTAAAAAGCTATAATATGTAGATCTTTGAAAGACCCATGCTCCTTGTGTTTATATAAAAAATATATATATTATTAAATTTCTTAAGAATAAAAATCTATAAACGTGTCAATTTGTTCGTTATAATTAGAGCAAGTTAAGAAATGTCTATGAACGCTACATATATTGGATACACGTAAGAATTAATTCGTAAGATAAAGGGAGGTTTTAAATAAAACGAAGACAATCTCAGTCATATTATAGTGCATAAACAAATAAATATAATTAAATATATACGCACGCTAATTCGCACGCAAAAAACAAAATACGTACGCAACATAAATAACCAGAAAGCACCATACACAGAATAAAACCACATAATGGATCTACTGATAGACAACTATAGGCATAAGTACAAATAAACAGAAACAACAACACTAAAACAGAAACACACACACATATATACATGCCTAAACAAGAAAAATATGTACACACACATACACATACTGACATACATATATTACACACAAATACACATACCCACCCACATATATATATATATATATATATATATATATATACATGTAAAACAATATGTCAATATGCCTACTAGTACATAAACCCTCATACACACCTCCATACATGCATTTATACGTAGACAAACTCATGCACTCAAGCAGCCTTTGAGATTGACTCAGTCGATTATAAACTTAATTAGGCAATTAAATTTGATTGTTTTACTCTCCCGCAGTCGATTAAAAATCTTGCAATGAAACGTGTCCCTTGAAAAATAGTAAAAGGAAATCTGATTCCCTCTACAACTCAAAAGTATGTCATTGAAGATTCACAAGTTATTAGAATGATCTACAATGGCATTACTGAACTCTGTCTTGCTTTTATCGTCTCGGTCAGTGTAACGCTTCCAGAGTGGAGCCAAAATTTCTCTGTCGCCCAGATTAAAGACGCTTACAGAATTTTAGAAACTCATTTGGAAAAATATTATCTTAGATTCAACATTTTCCTGCCCGCTAAAAGTAAGTAAAAGACTAAAACCGAACATTTGAAAGAAAGAAAAAAAATACGCATACTTCTTTCAACAATGCAACGAAAGACGAATTAAACAATTTTTATAGAACATTGTTGACCAAGTGAGATTTAATTATTTTTTTCATAATCTATGAGATTGAGGTTGTAGTCAAACAGAAGAAAGAAACTACGAATTTAGGTACCTCAACTCAATTGGCCAAAAAACAAATAAACAAACAAACAAAAAACAACATATCATTATGTTAAAAAACTTATGTTTTATGTTATAAAACTTAATAAAAATAAAGTTTTATCATCAAAATGTTTATGCTATTATTAAGAGGAAAGATCAAATTTTGTTGTCATTATTTAAAAAAAAATTAAATCCTTTCTAACATGTTCGAGATTTTAATTAAAATTTCATTTTTTTGTTTTTCCTCAGCGATTTACGCTATGTTTACGTAAGGTGACTATTAAAAAGATGGAGTCGGTCTAATAAAATGATTTTGAGGCGAGTAAATTTTCCCTCGCTATCGACCGCCAGTCGAGTGATTTCTTTTTCAAATCTCAAAGGCTGCAACCAAGTATATATAGTCATATAAAAACACAAGTAAAAACAAATAGAAAAATACATCTTTGCATAGAATTTAACCTTGTTATTAATAGCAAATTAAGAAACCATGTAAAATTAATGCCTAAAGAATCATAATTATTAAATATTAAGTTAACAATCTGGCACGTTGGGTAACGGTCTTTTACAAACAGGGTTCCGAAGCCTGTAGGGGATCGTTTGTGGCCTCATTAACTTCTCGGCATGATTAACACCTTGAGTTGTGGGTTGTTGTTCGGGGTTTTTCTTTTCCTAAATGGGTTGCCAAGCAACCACTGACAGAGACGCGACTTGAATTCAAAAAGAAAGACGCTGGCTAAAAAATCCTCAAAAAACGTAGACGTAACAGCTGCTCAGCGAAACAAAACATCACTACATTAGAATATTTTGTTAAAACAAAAAAAAATTGTTGCTGCCATCACTAGTCCTTGCAACAAAAATAATTGTTAAAGAAAAACAAAAAGCAAAATTCATGGAAAAGAAAATGTTGACATACGTTTAAATTTATTACTGCTGTGAAATTTAGAAATAATTTGTTTGCCCACTGTATATTCAGTTATTTTTTCATTGAAATCGTCGTAAATAGGGTTATCAAGAAATAAATAAATAAGATCAATTAATGAATAAATAAATAAAAATGAATAAATAAATACGCATTCTTTCTAAGAAAGAATATCGTAGAAATGGTATCACAATGTTTTTCAACGTATATTATTATTATTATTATTATTATTATTATTATTATTATTATTATGTCATTTTTCATCATATTTCGATTTCTGCTTTGGTCTCACTACCAACCAAGTCTGCGGGGAAACCTAAGGCAGGTAGTGGCGTGTTGTTATGGCTCCATTTCATGTTTTTCTATCTTCCCTATCATCCTCAGCATTACATAGATAAAGTTTTCCTTAGTGTGTGGGCTGTACTTAATAAGACAATTTTTTGTATATCTCTTAAGCTGGGGTTTCCAGGGATTCTTTCAATGTGTTGTTTTGTTCCATTTTTTATCATTCCAAGTGCACCTACTATCACTGGCACAACTCTTGTTTTCAATTTCCACATTTTTTCTATTTCAATTTCCAGGTCTTTATATTTTGACAGTTTCTCAAATTCCTTGATTGCTATGTTACAATCCGCTGGACAAGCCATATCAATTAATAGACAAGTTTTCTCCTTCTGGTTTTTAACAATAATGTCTGGCCTGTTTGCTTCAATTTTTCTGTCTGTGTAGATGGTGTAATCCCATAGAATGGTTACATCTTCTATTTCTGTAACGGGTGCTGGGTGATGTTTATACCAGTGTTTGCCTATAGCTTTTCCATAATGTTTGCATATTGCCCAATGTAAATATTGCCCAACTCTATCGTGGCGATTTTTATATTCATTTGGGTCAAGCACAGAACAGCCTGAGATTAGGTGGTCTATTTTTTTTTGGTGTTTATCACAAAACCTGCATTTTGGATCCATATTATTATGCATAATATTTGCCTGAAAGTTTCTCGTGAAAAGACTTTGGTCTTGTGCTGCAAGAATAAAGCCTTCAGTTTCAGACTTTAATCCAGATGCACGTAACCATCGATGAGTATTAACTTTGTTAACATTGGATTTATTGGCACGTACTGGATATTGGCCATGCAGAGGTTTGTCTTGCCAGCGCTGTTTCATCTGTTCAAGAGCTTTATCTTTGGCTTTCATTTTCATATTCTTTGCCGCAATAGCCGGCTCTTGGCTTCTGTTCTGCTTTTCTACAGAATCTACTAACTGTAAATCTTGTTTGAATTTACTGCCTTCTTTTATTATTGAATATTTTTTCTTTCTTTCTTCATGTTGCCTTACTAACTGTATCATCCAATCCTTTATTCTTTCTATGTATGTTAGTAAGCCAATAGTTGTTGTCTTGTATGATAATTCCAGCTGAATAACACCTCTTCCACCTTCTTTACGGGGTATGTATAGACGGTCTACATCAGCCTTTGGATGATGCATCTTATGCTTAGAAAGAAGCTTTCTTGTTTTAGCATCCATTCGCCTGATGTCGTTTAGAGTCCAGTTTAAGATGTTAAAGCTATATTGGACAATTGGGATTGCAAGGCTATTAATGGCCATAACTCTGTTCTGTGAATTTAATTCAGTTTTTAATATCATTCGTAGCCTTCTATAGTACTCTTTACGCACTATTTCTTTCATTTTTTTATGGTGAATGTTTTCGCTCTCATTTACACCTAGGTATTTATAAGCTTCTTCTGGTTTCAATTCTTTTATTGTTACAGCAGGGTCTAGGCTAATTGAGGATGTTTCTTGTATTGATCCACGTAAAACTGTAGCTTTAGCACATTTATTCAAATTAAATTTCATTCCAATGTCTTCGCTGAAGCATTTTACAGTTTGCAGAAGACCTTCCAGTTCATTATCATTCTTAGCATATAACTTCAAGTCATCCATGTAAAATAGATGGCTTATTTTCTTTTGTCCTATTTTATAACCACATTCTGTCTTATTAAGTTGACTGGTTAGTGCTATTAATGATATGCAGAATAGTAAGGGAGATAAAGAATCACCTTGAAATATACCTCTTTTGATGTTTATTTCATCAGACTTATAGGTTCCATTTATATGATTGAGGTAAAGGGTTGTTTTCCATATAGACATGCACTGTTTGATGAAATTGATGATGACGGGCGATATCTTGTATATATTTAAAGTCTTTAAAATCCAGTCATGTGGCACACTATCGAATGCCTTTCGATAGTCTATCCAGGCTGTACTAAGATTTTTCTTTGTACTGTAGCAGTTTTCCAGGATCATTTTGTTAATTAGCAATTGGTCTTTACAACCATAACAGCCACGTTTGCACCCTTTTTGTTCAAGCGGTATCATGTCATTTCTTTCTAAGAATAAATATGTCTGTTTTGTTAAAATAGATGTTAATAGTTTATATGTTGTCGGAAGACATGTAATTGGTCTGTAGTTTTTCGAGTTGTTTGTGTCACTATTCTTGGGTAGAAGAAATGTAATTCCTCTGGTCATCCATGCAGGAATTTTAGTGGGATCGTCAACCATTTCTTGAAGTTCTTTGGCTAGTTTTTATGTGCTGCATTTAAATAATATAGCCAAAAGTTAGGAATTTTATCTATACCTGGGAATTTCTAATTGTGTGCTTTTTTTTAGTGCATATTTAACATCATCTTCTGTAATTCCAGACCATGTCTGTTCGGGTTTATTTTTCATTCGTTCTATCTCCTGCGTAATCCAATGTACTTCCTTGCTAAGTTCTTTAGGGCAAGCCCATATCTTTTCCCAGAACTGTGTGACTTCTTCCATTCTGGGGGGTACTGTTACTAGCTGGTGAATTTTCAGGACCATCGTTAGGATTATCCTGGTTGTGGGGACCTGAAGATTCATTCTTTGTGTAGGAGTTTGTTCCTATGGCAGATTTTTCGACCTCAGGTAGGTTCCCTCCTGAAGGACGGGCTCCCTGTTTATCCACTCGAAGAGCCATATTGGACTTTTTATTTCTATTTGTATTTTTCATGTTTTTCCCACGAGTGACGCACGGGTCCAAAAGTCCACCCAAAGTTGCCCGGCACGTTGGGTAACGGTCTTTTACAAACAGGGTCCCGAAGCCTGTAGGGGATCGTTTGTGACCTCATAACGCAGTAGCCATTCACTCCTCGGCACGATTAACACCTTGAGTTGCGGGTTGTTGTTCGGAGTTTTCCTTCTCCTAAATGGGCTGCTTAAGCAACATCTGACATAGACGCGATTGGAATTCAAGGAGAAAGACGCTGGTTAAAAAAAAACAAAAAAAAAAACCCTTTGGCGTAGCAACGGCTCAACGAAACAACACATCAATACTAGAGTATTTTGTTAAAAAAAAAAAAAGAAAAAAAAAAAGAATTTTATGAAATATCGACAGCTAAAGGAAATATAATACGGATGATTTTATTTAGGTTCATTTAAAGAGCAAATAGATAAATTAATTAAAATAAAACAGAATTTCATAAAAAAAAAATAAAAAAAATAAAAAAATAATAATAATAAAAAAAAAATTTCGATAATATCTGAAGAAAAAAAAATCCTGTTTATATTAAAACAGAATTTCATATTGAGAAAAGGAAAAATTCAAATAGAGAGACGCTGGTTAAAAAAAAAAACAAAAAAAAAACATACTTGGGCGTAACGGTCGTTCAACGGAAAAAAAATGTAATAATTTGTTCGTCCACTTTATCATTTATTTTTTCAATAAAGTCGCTGGTCAAAAATAGGGTTATCAGAATAAGATAAATTAAATAAGTAAATTAAATCAATAGATAAATAAAAATAAATATATCAATAAATACGTAGACTTTCTATAAAATAATACCATATAAATTGTTTTTCATCGGATTTAATTTATTTTCTTGTTTTGTTTTGTTTTTAAGAAAATTATAATAGTTAAAAAAAAAAATTTCGATAATATCTAAAGAAAAAAATCCTGTTATTATTATTATTATTATTATTATTATTATTACTATTATTATTATTATTAGGCACAAAACAATCTTACATCAGGTAATAATGACTATTCCGTTTTGGTCACGTAGTAAAACGGAAAAGACCTACCAGAGACGCTACTTGGTTTTGTGGTAAAATGATTGAGTGAATGATTGAAAGGAAGAAAAAAAAAAGATAAAATAGAAATCTTTAATTTCTTCTGTCAATGTCACAAAGATAATAGACTATTCCACTTTGATCTCATAGAAAGACGCCACTTGGTTTCAGTGATAGAAAGAAAGGAAGAAAGAAAGAAGGGAAAATAGAAGTGTCTAACATCTGTTTCACTCAATTTAACAAATTTTTATTTATACCCATTGCTTCTTTAAATAACCATCACCGTTCATATTTATGTTTTTATTGCAATATTTTGTTTAAATTGTTAAGCTCAAATATTTAACAATACGATAGGAACATATCTACGGATATTTTATTGTCGTAGAAATCGCCATCAGCTTATTCCGTCATTAACATAAAAATTAAGATTCATCAAAAAAAAAAAAAAATTATAATTGGAACACCTTGAAATGTTAACAAGTCTTTCTAGCAATTTTTATTTTGTAAAATATCAGTAGCTCCGTTTTGAAAGTTAAATTAGATATTTTTTGTTTACCAAGGGAAAAATATTCAATATTAACTGTTTTGATGTTTATATACTTTTATTTACATCATTATATTGTCAAATTAAATATTAGATATTATTTAAATTTCTTTTATATGCCTTACAATCAATTTCATTTGCATTTATTTCTTATTCAGTGATGCGTGCTTGTGTAATGATTACCAAACTAGAAAATGGAACCGACTTACTGAAATGGAATAATGGTAGATGTTGTATATATTCAATGCAGAGGTGTTGCATTAATCTACGCCTCATTGCACATCCGCACATTAGCAGAGAACTCGACAATATAGCCACATATATGCGACGATCTATGATAGAGACAAAGTGCGCGAGTTTGTATTTCGACAAACCACTATCCTATAACAACATAATTCAGGTTGTAGTAGCAGAAAATATTGTTCCACTCATTATCAGTCTTCATAAAACATTCGTGATTACTTGCTACTCTTACTCCTTTCAAAATTCTCTAAAGAGATTTCAAAAATGTTGCTAGCACCTCACTGACTTTCATTTGACTAATCGAGGTTTATCAACAGTTTAAACATTCTTTGCTAAAACTTACTGTAAATTTCTATATTTTTATATTCTTAATTATTTTAAATAAGCTACTATCGTTATATTTACTCTTTGATGAGTTCGTCTATTATATTGATGTGCGGTTTTCTTGTTTGTGAAGAGCAGAAAATAAGAGTTAATATCTCTTATTTTGAGAAAAAATACCTTATGATTACTACTTTGAATTCATACCATATAATTTAAGCTCAGTTTTCCGTCGCATATTCTTTAAAGAGTCAACGAGAACACATTTATTAATCCACGATGAACAAAGAACTGTTGGAGATTCAGAAATTGTCTGGTTTAAGAATTACCTTAGCAACCTGGCCACACCTGAGCACAGCTGATACATAATAAGAAAAGGAAAACTGTGAAGTAGAAAAGAAGCGAAAACAAGAGAAAGAGAAAGAGAGAAAGAGAGAGAGAGAGAGAGAGAGAGAGAGAGAGAGAGAGAGAGAGAGAGAAGAGTGATAAACTATGTTAAAAGAAAAATCAGAGAATGAAAAAAGTAAGAATGATAAAAAAAAAGAACGATGAAGAATGGGAAGAGGAAAATCGAAAAGAAATGAAATGAGAATCAGATTAAACCGAATTGAAAAATAAAAAACACACAAAAATCGAAAACTACTGAGGACGGAAGGAAAAGAAAAGAAAAAGAAAAAGAAAATAGGATTCATTAAAGCAAGAAACAAAAATTAAAAGAAAAATTAAATGTGGTATAATAAAAAGCAAAATGAAATGAGCGAAAAAAATGAAAGGAAACCATAAGAAAGTCTGTGTGGTGAGCTTAGAATTCTCTTTCTCCCCATAAAAAAGCAACCATTTATCATTGGAAAATTTATCTTTCCAAAATTCCAAGGTATGTTTAAGAAATAAAAGAAGATAACACTAATTAATATTTTATGTAATTATTAAACTTAGACTTGACTTGCATAGCTGAAAGAGCTGCGACTTGGAGTAGATCGAAATCAAAACAGTACTATTGACCTGAGAGATGAGCTCTAGCAACCCATTCTCAATATCTGGACAAATATCAACGTATTTATTTTAAACAAGCTATAAAATAAAGAAAACTCTTTCATACTAGAGCGTAATCTATCAAAGAAATGCTGGCATCGATTTTTCAAGCCGTTTTTTTTCATTTCTCGTCTATATGAAACAATATTGTCGTTGTGAAATACTATGGTGCATAGTATGGAAAAACAAAAGGTCGTACAAATGATATTAATATATTGTTGAACACTTAGAGCTTATTAAGGTATTATTAAGATAAATTTCTTTGGTCAGCAAAATAATCTGTAATAGAGAAAGAAGAAAACACACATACAATACACACACACACACACTAAGGACTTATATATGTATTGTATAGAATTTATTAAACGATATACGATTGCATAAATGCCAAGGATGTCTTGTAAATGTGGTTAGCAAGATGCATTTTGAAAGACAAAAGAAGAAAACACACATACATACACTAGAGATATGATCACTACTAGTACTTGTATTTATAATTTATTATATATAATTCATATATATAAACAATGTATTACTATTTTACATAATTTTAAATATAAACATTTTAATCAGCTGTTAAAAACGTATTTTTGTTATCAAAATTAATTATTATTTGGAGCTTTAAATATATTCAATGATCTTCAGAATTTGAGCTAATAATGTCACCAGAAAATTTCTCTGCTTACAATAACTTAACATTTTATCTGTGTTTAAAAATGAACGACGCCTAAGAAAACAGAAATGTACGATTTTATATGTGCAAAGGATGTCAGATTGGAAGGGAGCTAAAACAAAACAAATATTAAACAACACAAGAAAAAACTCTTAGTTCTATCGATGGGTATTTATGTATATTTCTATTAAAACCCAGGCGTGAGGCGGATCAAGGAACGAAAGAAAATCTTTTCATAATATATGAGTATCTACTTGAGAACTAGAATTTCTATCAGGATCTATTATCAGCAATAGAGTCTCATACGACGCCGTGTCGATGGAAAGCATAAAAAGAAAACTGCAGACACTCCAAGACGGAGTAGTAAGAAAAAGTGAAAATAAAAGAATAACCATCAATTTTAAGAACAAGGAGTTATTGGAAATAAAACAATCTAAAATGCGGAATACAAATTGGTGAAATCAAAATCAAGTAAGTATAGGAAAATAACTTTCTGTAAAGGGTTATAACTTATAATGGAAAATGTGACATAGAAATCCGATGCGCTTTCGAATATGAAATGATGGCTTTCAAGAAATACACAAAGTTTTAAGAAACAGAAAACTACCAAGTAATATCTGGCATCTAATGTAATATATGGCAGCAAATGTGGAACAATATAGGAGAGAGCTGTCTATATTTATGAGATGAAGTAATTTTAACTATTTATACTATTTTACATCATTCGGACTGTTATCCTCATAATTATTGTCATATTCATGACGTTTCAGCCGTTGTACGGCCTATCTCAAATGTTATACGTTGGAATTCCGGCCTTCTTCATGTTATATACCTGCCTAGGTTTTTCTAATTTCACGTGACCCAAAAAGTTGTGAGTTCAGTGCTTGGGTAGTGGAGGTGAACAAAATCTTGGAAAATTGAGTAACTAAAGGAACGTAACTGAAACTGAGATATCCAGAAAATGCATGGAACGTGGAACAAGATCAATCTACCCCGGTGGGCGAAAATAAAGGTTTCGGTTCAAAATTCTAATTTATATCACACAAAGAAGACCTAGACGCCGTGAATATGACAATAAATATGAGGACAAATGTCCGAACAATGTAAATAGTGTAAATAAAATGAGATTTGAGACAACAAAGATGTGGTTCAAGAGAAAGATGGTTAGATTGACAGAATATCTAAACAACAAGGAAATGATAATAAAATGGGAAGAAAATAACACTTGTGTTTAATATAAGAAAGTGACAGTTGAAATTTCTGGGGAAATCAGGAATGATGTCTTGCAGAATGTAACACTTGCAAGATATACAAATGATAGAATGCTGTAGAAATCTTTGATTGCATACGTGCTAAAGTAAGTCAGCCTATATAAGAAGTACAAAATATAATATTAAGCATACATTTTCTTCTTAATAAAACTTCTATTGTGCGGTGACTACTAATCTACTGGGTAATTTCTGCTTCACTAAGGATACACTTATTGATTTTGACGTGCTGTTCTGTCATCGAACAAATCTTTGGTTATTCTGAACCACGACCGACCAATATCAGTTTACCACCATAAGTGATAATCTTCTCTGGATTTTCAAATGAAGGCTGCCCGTCTATTCCGACCTTGCGGCCTAACAATAAACTAATAAAAGGAACGAGCATCACATCTTTGATACTGAATTATTAGGTAGTCATACTATACAGGGAGATAGAATTAGTTATTTATTTGATAAGTCAAGAACTTTAATAAACCCTCATGTGGAAATACCTTCAGAAGCAAGGGGTCGTTGACATTGATATATCAAGTAAAGTACAATAAGATCTGTCTATCTCTTTTAGCTGCCTATTTATAACATGTTTCATGTATAAATGTTTAAGCCAATATAAAAATAATGAATTCTTTATACAAGGGACACTGATTAAACACACTATTTTTCTCTTTTACTTTATCATTTGACACTGTCTTGTACTAAGTTAAACTCAGCAAACATTGAGTACACCACAATGGAAAATGTATCATGTGGGTGATAGGAAATATTATTATGTTAGGTTTTGTAGCAGGTGTTTTTATTGAGGAATATTCAATTCTGCGCATCGCTAAAGCTACTGTCGTATAGGTAAAAAAAGATGAATAAAATTCGAATTTTAAATATGAAATATCTCACTTTTGGATATTTTTATTTTTTTAAATTACTTTTCCTTTAGTGTGAAAGGAAAAGAAGAAGCGCAGATGTCTTGCTATTAATTCACATTGGTTAATATCAATATTTGAACATAAAAAAGTATAAAAAGAAATGAAGACATAATCTTCAATTAATTTTCCAATTATTTTGATCATAACACCATCTTGCAACATTTTTACTGATCGACTTTACCTGTATGAAAAGTAGTTTACATTTCCCTGTTAACATGTATAGCTTAGTAATTCAATTTTCACAACATGTGAAATAATTCACAACAAACATTCGTTACTTCTATTCCTATATAACCCTGTTTAATCATAGTTTATTTACTTCAGTTTAATCTGATAATGATTACCACTAGTTATATCTGTATACGGTCTTTTGAAATAAGTTGGGTCTGTAAATATCTACCTGATAAAACTATCCAGTGTCCATTCGGCACCGTTGATCCTATATTTTTTGTTGTTTTAGACATTTAATATTGCCACTTCCTTGCTTAAGCTGGCCGGTCTTAGCACCTATGTCAGCACAAGTTTTGAGTTGTTTTTCTCCTGGATTGGTTAACAATCAAAGAAAGTAAACTATTTAATCCTGATCAGGAAGAAGTAGAGATAGATTCACACCATTTCCCAGGAGTATATGTCCGTATATAAGCGCAACTAGTTCAGGTGAAATTTCGAACTCGGAAAGTTGATTATATTTTGTGTTTGATAACCGCTACGCTACGGGCATATACACTCTGTATATATAATTTGTTAAAATGGAACAATTTAAAACTTCAAATGGAAAAAAGGAATTAATTTTGTAGAGTTCCTCCTTGGTATCTTAAGTTAGACACTTTCTTGCATGTAGTACTGAAGTAGTTAAAATAACAAATTTGAGTTATATATATATATATATATATATATATATATATAGAGAGAGAGAGAGAGAGAGATAGATAGATAGATAGATAGATAGATAGATAGATAGATAACTCAAATATATCTAAAATTATCTAAAACTGTTTACTATATGCTATAATCTACATTCCTACTTTTTTTAGTTAATTATATATATGCTAAACCTAACCATTATTACCTTTTACACCGCTGTTTACTCTTACTTTTACTACCCGTTAACTCTAAAACGAGTAATTCTGCCTTTAATAACTAACATAATCACTTTACGTCTATATCCATACATTAAAAATTGTGTTTTTATATTAACACCACTCTTTAAGACAACTTATTTTTTTAATCTCAATCTCGTCGCATTCGAACCGTATAATGGCTAGATATTTATTCAATACTTATTCAAACTAACACAGACTTACATTTCCTGTCATTTCGCCTCAATGTTGCACTTTAATGTCTCAATGTCTCACTATACATTGATCTACACCCATAAATCGTCTAACCTCCCACACCACTTCATTCAATTAATATGATAGCATTTTTTATTTTTCTGTTACTTTATTATTAATTTTAAATGTCAATATCAATATTTATATATCATCCTTTATCTGAACTAAATCTTACTGCCTGATGGTGGTGCATTGAGCACCGAAACTTGATAGCTTTTGAGTTGCAGTAGGTCATAATTCTATCTATCTATCTATCTATCTATCTATCTATCTATCTATCTATCTATCTATCTATCTATCTATCAACTTTGTGTCGTCAGTCAATAGCTGTAATATGTTTACACTCTGTTGGGTAGATTAAACAGCAAAATGAATAAACATCAAGAATCAGTGAACTACGTACTGCCACTTGAATTTCAACTCCTGCTTGACATAGAAAAACTAATCTTAGAAGATGAAAATGCTTTCAGAAATGACGAAAATTGCGGGTGGATCGAGAACATATTGCGGGTGAATCGAGAACATATTGCAGCATCAACCGAAAAGAAAATGCAACTTATTTTAAATAAGTTGTTGCTCTGTATTTCGTGTATTTTTTTACAGAAATTTCCTTCGTTCTCGTTATTCCTCGTTTGATAGAAAAACAAAAAAAATTTAAGTCGATTAATTCTATTCCAGTAACAGCCTCGGTTTTGCAACTGTATTGACAGTTGGTAATACAGAAACACAATATTTAATATAAAAAGTTCCTATATTTAATAAAGTATTTTATGAAAACTGTTATACAAAGTCACAAAATACATTAGGAATTAAGAATCAGATCAACATTCCCTTAAATATTTTCTTTCTTTATTCATTTCTTCTTTTTCAGATTGTCAACATAGACTTACATTACGATTTTTTGTTTGCCTACATTATAAAAGCAAATTCATAAAAGCAAAACGTCATTAACGTCTTACAATCTAATAAACAGAAAATATAAAAATACACATGAATGCCAGCGAGTACGAACTTTCTATTTAATATATATTTTATATATTAATTATCATATTATCTGCCAAAAATGACAGGAATATTTATAGATGGATTAGCACATCTACCAAAGATTAAAGTACTTTTACGCTCTGATTCGGATCAAAGTGTCTCTGTCTCGACTTTAACCTAAGATCATTGTAGTATATATATGCATTTGTGTTTGTGTGTGGGTGTGTGCATGTGTGCGTGTGTGTGTAAGAGTGTTTTGACTTTCATTCTTATCGTATAAGAAATCTGAATGAAGGCATTTCGAAATTAGTAATTTCATCGCATATAGTTCTTTTTGTAATATTTAAATTTTACTCTGATGAATAGAAAAATATGTTTAGTTAATCGAGTAGTGTTAAATTAAAAAAAAAGCAGAAAATACTGAAAACATTTAGATATTTTGTAAGTACAACACTGTTAGAAAATTACTTATAATATTTAACAATACCGATAAACTATTTACTAGCGTAGATGTCGACAAAATTACGAGATTATCGATGCGTAAAACAATTATACAAATATCCGTCTATATAATAAATGCAATGTACATTTAACCACGCACGCTCGAGCGCGCAAAGTTTTTCTTTCAGTGGTTCTTAGAGACCGCAAAATCTTTCCCTAATAATCATTGTCCCATCCGTTTTTTGTCAATTCATTAGCTATTTTTAAGGAATCCATTGTGTCCTCAGTTGAACTGTACAGAAGTACCAAAAATTCCAAGCTGTGCTGTAATTTGTGATTGCATAGTAGGGCGTCCTTTAAAAGACAATCAGCACGTTAATAAAGAACAGCTATCATTCTAAGGTGTCTTCTAACGTTAATCTTTAGAATGATCGTTTTATCCATAATAATTTTTCTAATGGGGGTAGGCAGCTGTGTATAAGTGTCTACTTGTTTTTTTTTTTATGGTGCAGTTTGTACACTTTCCTAACACTCTCCTCAAGGAAAACTGTAAGAAAATTAAAAAATATTTTCCTTGTCTGTCACATTGAATTAAATCCACAGAAATTGTAATAAACATCTATTTATGCGACAGAACAACTAATTTCCTAATGTGTTCTGTCAGATTTCTTATACGATAAAAATGAAAGTCAGAAAACACAGACTCACAAACATGCTATATATTATTTGCTTTTTAAATTTTTTAGAAGAGCACTAAGATATTTCACTGATCTTATGTGTAATGCGAGAGAGATACGTTGAACCTAGTCAGAGCGTCAAGGTACTCTAAATCTTTGGTAGAAGTGCAAATTCACCTATAATATTTCTGTCATTTTTGACGGTTACTATGATAATTATTATATATATGTTAAATAGACATCATCGAAATGCAAGTACGTACTCACCGTCATTCACGTGTATTTTTTATTTTCGTTTTATTTGATTGTACGTTTTAATGAAGTTTCGGCTTTATGAATTTGCTTTCATTATGTAGACTAAAACAAAAAAAAACGTAATAAACATCTTTGTATGTGACAAAATTACTAATTTCAGAATGTGTTCTGTCAAATTTCTTAAACGATAAAAGTGATAGTCAGAACACACATACACAAAGCACATTAAAACGTACGCATACACACTCACACGCATATATATATATATATATATATATATATATATATATATGTTCTATGATTTCCATGTATATATGTATACTCATCATATAATTACATTTTTAATTTGAAAAATGATTAGTTACAAAGACTTTTCAAAAAATCAATAATGACGACACACTGTAAAGTTCACTTGAAAATCTATATCTGGTTTACAAAATCTTCCAAATAAATGTCCAGTAAAATATATGGGGTTACTGAAATCATCTTTTTCCTTCTAACTTCTATAAAGTTAAATTAATGACTAAATATCAGAGTATATATATATATATATATATATATATATATATATATATATATATATAATAGTAGAAACTAATAGGTTGGCAGTCTATTTTTTATGGACCTTCTTTATTTAGAGTGCTCAATACTTTGTAGGGCATTATTTATGGTAATATTTTTATCATAAGTTTATAATAAAAAAATAGTTTACTACAACGCAAGAACAGTACTATGTTGCTAGCACCTCGTTCGACAGTGAAAGATTTTTTTTTGTGATAAATCATTATATATAGAAGCTTAAAAACAACACAATTTTACCAGATCCAGACAATTTTGGTGGGGAGATTTTTGGAAGGTTCGTCTTAGTGGACCAAAAATAAAGTCAGGTCATGATGTATAGGAGAACCTTGGTTGCAAGGGTAAAGAGAGATAGAGACTTAAAATGACTTAAGACCCAGATATTTTCCATGCCAGTAATGAAATATATTGAATGATTATGAGATTAACTAACAACCCACACGACCTGAAATTGGCAAAATCAGCAAAACCATCCTTGACAGAATCAACAACCAAATTAAACAATAACAATAATTGCAACTGCCCAAAACTTATTGAATGTCCATTATAAAATAAACATCTAACTGACTCTATCGTCTACCTATGTTCTATTTCTATTATAAAAAATTTCCACAATAATAAAATTTTATATCGGATGTACCAAGAATCATTTAAAATCCATCATTATTTTCACATCTTATATTTTAATAATAAAACTTACCGCAATATCACATCACTTTCTGCTTATTATTGGCAATTAAAAGATGCCAATAAGCTCCTACTATAAAATAGAAAATATAAAAAAAAAACCCAGAAATTTTAAATCATTACATAAGCCACGTTTTCTATGTTCACAAGAAAAAATTACAAATTATCAAATTCCTAAAAACTATACTTGCTCAAGAAACGTAACGAAGTAATTTCCATTTGTTATCATCGTCTAAAATACACCCTAAAGTATCGTTCATTTTTCCTTAGATAATATAACTAGATATCTATAATCTATCCCCTAGCATATATCGATTGATTCTTCCATCTTCTGATAATTAATTTGTTACGGCTTAACGGATAGATTACCCACTCAGTCAGCTACATATGTTTGACGTGCAGTGTATTAAAAACAACAAACTTTCCTGTCTTTGTCTCTTGTTCACTATTTTTAGCTAAAAAATAGTTTAAAGAAAATCCTGGAAGCGTTTCACGATGACACGCGATAACTTTTCAGACTAGTTAAATGCTACATATGTATCATTCAATTTATTTCGTAACTGGCATGGAAAATATCCGGGTCTTTAGTCATTTCAAGTCTCTATTCACTTTTACCCTTACAATTAAAGTTTTACTACGCATCATGATCTGAGTTTCTATTGGTCCACTGAGACAAAGCCTTCGACATCTCCCCATTTGTCTATATGTAATGATAACTAACAGAAAAATATTTCACTGCTTGACGAGGTGTTAATAAGATGTAACCAAAACACAACGGCTCTTGTGTTGCGGTAAACTATGTTTAATATATAATAATTGTATAATATATAATAAAACTATTGCTCTCTCTCTCTCTCTATATATATATATATATATATATATATATATATATATATATGTGTGTATATATAGGGTTGGTATAGATGGAATAAAGTTTCGATATCCAAACAAAACACTGTTCTTAAAAGAGTGCTCAATACAGAATAAAGCCATTTATATTTATTTAAAATTTATAACATACGTATGTTATAACATCATTACAAAGTAGCTATTTTGTTTCAACATTTCTTGTGTCTTGTAAAGTGATGGCGCTGATTAGGAGATGAAGAGTTTTAAAAGATTCAAAACTAACCAACCTCACTCGGTAAGGGGGACATGTTTACGCAGTATTTACGCAATTAGTATTTGATTATATTAAAAAATATAAGCAAATACTAATTTGAAAAACATGGCAACATACCCACCAAAAGAAATTTATTGTTGCATCACTGTTAATGTTTTGATTAGAAATCCGTATCACTAATTGATTATTAAACTCACTTTAAAAATAAAATTAAAAAAATTTTCTACGAATAAATGTTAGAACTTACAAATTTCAAATTCTACATTTAACTCAGCATCATGTTTAAAGTATTATAAAGTTATTCAAAGATGAAGCTGGTAAGAGAGACAAACACATACATATATAAATATATACATACACATAGATGCATATGCATATACATATATGTGCATATATATATATATATATATATATATATATATATATATATATACCTGCATTCACAGAAAACTCATGTACCCTGGTATATTTATTCACATATAAACATAAGTAGAAACAAGCATACAAAAATACATATATACACAACTTAACATAGATAATAATAACGAATTCAGAGTCCTTGTGAAATTAATGCCTAAGGGATCACAGCTATTCAATATTAACTTGACAATTTGTGCTTGATGAAATGCCTAGTAACTATATAACTTGGCAATCTATGCTAGATTAAAAAAAAACAGAATATATTAATTTGACAATCTATGCTAGATTAAATACCCAGCAAATAACGGTAAATAATAACTGACGTCGGTGATATTAATCTATAGTTATTCGTAATATTACAACCCATATGCCGAGGTAAATGGTGAAATATGTTCACAGTTAACAGTTTCTTCATTCATTTAGTTTAATAGGTTAATCTTGTCTTTACATCTGATGATTTCTAAAGTTATTATGACAAAGATGATATGTTGTATATAGGGGATTACAAGTTCGATTCCCTTCTAATTAATTTTTATTTAAAAGTAGGAGTTTTTTCTACTTTTAAACTTCAAAAGTACTTGGATAACTAGGTACTGTATTTATAATTATTGTTATTCAGAGATAGTAATCGCGGGGCTTAAACTAGTTTTTCTACTCCCAATAAAACATTTTGAATACTAGGATTTACAAGTGTAAAAATAGTGCAAATATAAATTAAGAAAATAGCTAAGCAATTTTTTCTGTAGTGAACAATCATTAGAATTCCTACAATTGCATCCGTTGTTATTAGTTTTAATATATTTGCTATTATTTACGGCATTTTTAACATTAATTTGTAATAACTTTTTTAAATGAATTTTAATTTTAAGATGAATCTAATAGTCAATTAGTAATACGACTTTCTATTTTAGTCAAACATTAACATTAATGCACTAATAGTTTTTAGGGTATGTTGCCATGTTTTTCAAATTAGCATTGTACTTTGATTAATAATCACAGACTACATTACAATGTCTCTCTTACGTTAAAAATTTCAAATACACACATATATATATATATGCGCGCGCGTGTGTGTACGTGTCTGCGTGTGCGTGTGTGTGTGTGTGTACGTGAACACGTATGCATAATCTAAAAATTTAATCAATTATCAAAGGAATGTTAAGTCTATATTTATGACATCAAATTAAATAGGAGGACCATCTGGAACACCGCAACATTCTCCTCCTGTAAAAAATAACGATTTAAATACCTGATCACATGGTGCATCTCTATCTGAAATATTTTAAAAAGTGCAACACAGCAAGAAGGTATAATTCTTTCACTATGAAATACACCTGGAAAATACCTCTCTCTTAAGTAGAAAACATGAATGGTAATTCTAAAATCTTCCAAGTTCACACATTTTTAGGATTTATTTCTGATACGGGATCAATGAAAACAGACACATCCAATACATTTTTTTCTTTCACCCACTCGAACGTGCACTCTAGTGTGTTCTCAGCTCCATTATTTAAATATTGTGAGAGAAATCTTAGAAGAGTTAATTGAAGTTTTCTCAACTTTTTATTGTGTGAATCGTCATTAATAACATTTGAAAAAGAATAATAATTTGATTTTATTTTGGTGAAAATGCATTTTCAACACTATTTTTACTTCATAATTAATCTGGGGAAAATGTTAACTGAATCTCAGTAGTGTATCATTTAAACCTATGATAATGATGCACTAGGTGTAAACAGGTATCAAATGTCTTGGCGATATTTAAAAATGATATTTTTATCTGAACGATATTGAATATATCAAAAGAACTGAAAACTTGAAAACTGACAAATTGAAGATATTTTTAATGGGAATATGTAACATAACACGTAAAGTTATAAGAATATTAAATGACAACTCATTCGAATAATACGCTAAAACAGAAAAACACATTGAGACTAAAATGGATCGGTAAATACACTGCAGGCATCGCCTGCTCTCAAATTGCAAAACGATCATGAATATTATGTGGGAAATTCTTCCTCATAGAGAATGTTCTTCAGACAAGTTATGTTTATGCTATCAGTTGTTTTACTCCCTGTAGTGTAAATTGTCTGTCCAGCAGTTCAAAGAATTGAGAATATTAATTAGTTTCTCTTAGAGTTTAGCATATCGAAACCAAAACTGTTTTTGAAACAATTTTGAATAAATAGCTACATATAGTCGTAGAAAGCCAGTGTAAGTAATTTTCTGTCTAAACAATAAGGCTATGAATTTACTAATTTTTTAATAAAAGTTTTTGTCAAAAAGTGCTTGAAATGGTTTTGAATCAACCTAAATCATAATTATAGATATAAACGCTTGATAGAGCGTGATAATGAAATTCTTTGCAGAGATTTTCGTTTGGCATATTTTGAACCTCACTGTAATGTAATGAACAACTTTAAGTATAAGGATTTATGTAATGAACTACTTCAAGCATATGGATTTTAAATATATACGTTATTTTTATATAGTCTTTACACCCTATGCGTGGACACACACACACACACATGTCTAGTAGATGTATATTAATCTATGGCAGACATGTAGTTAAAACGATATTTTTCTAACCATGAGTCCTAAGTTCGTCATGGCCGTGTGTTAAGAACGTTCGCTTTCTGACACGGGTTCAAATCTCATCATGATCAGTTTTTCAGCGTGGGATCATGTTTTATTGATGTATAGCATCAATAAAACATGAGACAATTCTGTGGAGACAATTCCTGTGTGCAGTACCATTAGAGAATACCTGAAAACACACTACAGCCTGACCCAGTCCTTGTGAGTGAAACTAGATATATGGGGGGGGGGGTAAATATTCACGATGGTTTTGCTAACACGAATTCCCAAATCCTCAAACTATTGATTACACCAGATGATGTGGTCTCTCTCACAAACTGTAATTAAGGTCTTCTAAACATAGTTTTGTTATAAATCACAAGTGATTTAAAAAATCACAAATTTGCCTCAGCTAGACGGATGTACTTGAAAAAGGTGAACCGGTCACAATAGTTGCAACACAAACCAATATATCTATTTTATATATAATGTCAGGCATGAGAATTTTACTAATTTAAATTAAATTTAAAAAAATTTAAATAAAATTAAAAAATTAAAATTCATTTAAAATTAGAAAGACAATTCTCACTATTTTTAAATAAATTTAATTTTTTGTAAACCGAGTGTACTTACCTCCCAACCAGTTTCTTTTCTATCGAAATATTCCCCGTCGTTGCAACTATATATTTATTTTACGTTGATAGCAAGAAATCACTTATTTTTTATTATTTATCATTTCATCTCCACATCCTCATTAAAAGAATGGACAAATTCATTGAAGATGTTTTCATTTTTTTTGTTATAAAACGTTCTTGCCTTTAAGGATGTTCCTTATATTCTGGGGGAAAATGCCATCAGTAGGAGAGAGTACAGATGAATAGACAAGTGACAATACAATTTCCTCTCTTCCACTGATTCATCTTCGGTGCCTTCAGGTTTTCATATGAGTAGCGGGGGACGCTATCATGTAACAAAAGCGGATACTTTCTATTCACTAAAATGGATGCTTTTCCAAAAGATGAATTCATTATTTCAATCTCTCTCTCTGGGATTTATCCATTCACTTAAATTTCACCAAACACTTGTGATATAATCATAGAATTACCGTTGAATTTGAATTACTCATTGGCACTTAAAAAAATGAGTAGATTATAACTGGTTATTACATACTTGATATTTTTCAACATCAACATTTTTTTTTATTACTGATCACAATTTCAAAAAAACTTAAAATACCTTACTTTTTGACTCCTTGAATTAATGTAGAATTTTATCAAAGAGTTTAATGAAAATAAACCTCAAACAATATCGACACGCTGCTGTTTGCTGTGAGTTTTCTGATCAGAGTTTTTGGATCACTTTCCATCAACGCTTTTAAATCATTATGATTGATTAATTTTTTGGTCTATTTTTTCTTATATATATATATGCGTTATGGTGCATTGGATATTGGCTCGGAACGAGAAATCGGAGTGCCGAGTTCGAATTCTAGCCGAATTCATTGCATTCCCTTACGCGCAAATACCCTTTGGAAAGGTATTAATCCGTATATTCCTTCCAGTTATGGGTTAAATAACAGGACAGATTGGGTTCTATACCCTTGGTCAGCAACCAGTCTACCGCAAAAAGCAATAGCAACCTACTGCGGGATAATCTTCTGCCCAGTCAGTCACGTGTTTTTTTAGACATGATCGCCCAAGCGTGTATCACGTATGGCACTTAATTGACTGATATATATATATATATATATATATATATATATATCCAAATCTCATCATGGGTGATTTGTTAGAAAAGTGATTTCATGACTTTATCGGAGAGGCAATTTCAGCAGATAGTATATTTGGAAAGTTTGAAAACCATACCATACGTTGATCAAACTATGTGAGTGAAATAGGGCAGACGGAGTTATTCGGACACCGTCAATGGCTGTGCAAGCACGAGGTCAAATGTCATCGGGGCTGAGGATTTAAGCACACTCGCGTTGACTAAATTGCCGATCATGCTATTCACTAAAAAACTGTAACTAAGGTCTGCTGGGAAAGGTTTTTGTATAAACCGCAAGTGATCTCTATTGTTGTTGAATAGTATATAAGAGCAACCTACTTTCTAAGTCAATGTACAATCGTATTTGTCCTGTTTATTCTTAACGTTCTCGGATGTACAGTTTATCTAAAGTACATAATGATGATGTACTGCTTAGACGAATTTTGTCTATGGTTAGTTCCGTAAAGCATGAATTGGTTTAATAGTTGTCGGAAATATTTCAAACTGTCTTCGATCTGTTCCACGCGTTGCATTTCTGAATCTTTTAAGTTTCTGATTTCATCAGAAACACTTAAATTGGTTCTGAGAAACTCTTGTGTTTTGACATTTGACATTGTTAGTTTGTATACCAATGTTCCACTGCTAGATAACCTAAATATTCGATGATACATTTTCTACCTTTGATTCCATAGATGATACTAGAGCTTTACATTCACAGCTAATTTCCCTTCATCTATTCCTTATAATTTACTGCGGAAGCGGAAAATAGTTGTACTTTGTCTTTCTTGGACGTTCCTGTTGAACGCAGAGACGGGTTGCTCATTACAATCTGTTTACTGCAAACCTATGTTCACAGTTTTGTATTTTAATTGGATTGTGTCTATAACAAATATGCTGTCTGTCAATCACCACAGGCAACTCCTTCTGCCTCCCAAAAGCATGGACCAAGCGAGTCTCCCTGAGAGCAATACACTGCGCCCCCTCCGCCTTAGTTTCTCTCCCGATCTCAAGTGGAATCATTACATTGAGTCAATACCTGAATCCACTGCTAGGAACGTTGGATCACTGTGTCAGGCCAGGATGCTTTTTCTTCCTGAACCCATCTTGGATATATACAAATCAACCATCCGTCCGTGCATGGAATATTGCTGTCATATATGATCAGACGCACCCGCTGTTCATTTCAATGTTCTTGAAAAGCTCCAAAGAAGAATCAGTAATATGATAGTTACCTACTTGGCTGCTCGCTCCAGCCACTTGCTCACCGATGGGACGTGGCATCCCTCTGTCTGTTCTAAAAATATTTTCATGGCTTATGTTCCGACGAACTTAAGTCACTGGTGCCCCTGCCACAGGTGTTTACTCGTGCAACCAGACTGGAAACTGGGTCCCACCCATTCACAGTTAGTTCAACCAAATGTAGACAACAATTCTATTCCATCGGCTTCTTTTCTCACACTTTCCGCCCGTAGAACTCTCTTCCATATTCCTACTTTCCTGACGGCTACAACCTTCAGGAATTTAAATGCAATGTCAACACCCATCTCTTAACCACTTGACTCTAGTTCATTCTACATCACCCTGTATATTTTTCCTTTCTCTCTACCTTTGCAACTGTCATTACACCTGTATTCACATCCTTCTCTTTCTTTTTTCTAACTGGTTCGTCTTTCTCTTTACTCTCTTCCTATCTAATCTTTTTACTCTTATGTAGCCCCTGCTTATCAGTGACATTACTTCCTTGCTTGTGGTAAAATGATTAAAAATAACAAACTAAAATCAACCTTATTTCTACACTAGTCCATAACGCGTTGATAATTTCCTTCTTCTTGTACACTTAATCAAGAACTTTAGATCGTTCATCGTATTTTGACTGACAATGTGCATCTCACCAATAACATAGAACGCGCAGTGGAAAATAAGATCAGTCGCTTTAACCGGATATTTTTTGACCAGTTTATCTGAAACTGCCGCGGCTTGGGCGGAAAATTGCTGACAAGGTTTCTGCTTGAATTATCCCAGGTTTCACAACTGTCATGTTACGTGTTGTTTTTGGGACGGAATCGGTGTTTTCCTCTTTTGTCAAAGATAATTTCTCCTATTTACAAAATAGGTCCTTTTTATACAGGTTTAAATATCAGTAAGGCACTAATATGTAGCATAGATCCATCAAAAACTACGGAACCAAATCAATTAACATGTTCCTGCCAATATAAAAGCAAGCAACACTTCTCCCTTTGAGGCTGACGCAGTCTCAGACTGACGTCAAACCTACTTCGGGCAGAAAGAACCCAGGGAAGAACTTGACAACAGCCCGAGCCTTCCTTGTGCAGAGTCTATGGGAAAAAATCTCCAGGCTTAAAGGCGTAAATTTCTTAAATAAAAAAAAAATTTTGTGCCACAATCAGCCTCAGTGAGTAGGCTGATAAATATCGAGAACGACACATTCTCAGTCATCGTATGTCACAGTACGAATCACTGCCTTCGAGCAGCAGAAACGCAGATAAGTTTCCGCCGAAGGGTAGATCCTTGCCTGGGGAAAATCGACAGTAAAGCGATCCTGCCTTGTGCCGAGTCTACGGGATAATTTTGCCGTGCTTACAATACGGATTATCCACACAAAAACTATAGTTGTTCCGCATTCATCCTCAATGGAGAGGCTTATAAATAATGAGTACTACTCAATCTGCGCATGACTCAGTTTTAGGCCATCACCTCCTTGATAGTTCAGAGTGTGATAGAGCAATCTACGTGTACTTGAAGCTTTACACATAAAGTTAGACCAACCGAACCTGTGCAGACAGAAAGTGAATTTAATTCCTTTTATTTGTCTATTTGGGTTGCAGTGAATAACGATGTTTCCTTTTTATACTCTGTTAGAGCCTTTAGTATTTTCTCATTCGTAAATTCTTTTTACTAATGAATTGTTTTAATCGTGTTACAACCTTAGCCCACCTCATGTAATTCTCACTTGTGATTAGTTATCTTTTTGCTTTCGTTAAAAATATGCCAACGATCCCTTCTGAAGATATATTGGTCTGGTAGGTTTTCTAAAGGGTAATTTATAAACGCGTTCTAACCTATTAAAAACGATATATATATATATATATATATATATATATATATATATATATATATATGATCCAAATATGTTATATCATTACACTAAATTTGTTATCTCCTTCATATTCCTATTCTATTTTTGTACTTGAGAAAACTTTTTCGCGGTATTCTTTCTTTACAGATTTAATTTCATAAAACTGCTTTCCCCTATCTCTCTCACACTCTCTATCTCATTCAATTTATTTGTTAATAGACATGTTTATATAAAGTGCATAATTTCTTGCTTTAATATTGTATTCCAAGTTTGCAGACGTCCGTTTTTCTCTCACATTCACTCTTTTTTTATTGCCCCTTCTTTTTTGAACTTTCGTATTTTTTTCAAAATCTTTCCACTCTGTTTCTGCATTCACACATCCATTACCCTTTGTTTGCCTCACTTCTTATTTTATTTTTATAATTATGTTTTCGTCATCAGACATCTTTTTCATTCTTTTTTTATACATCTCTTAGTTTCTTTCTCTGTTTAACCAGAATGTCGAATTCATGTTTTGTTTTAATTACAAATCTAGATCTCTTCCCTTTTAAAGTCACAAGTATATGGCAATCTTAAAACGACATCCTTCTTCTTCTTCTTCTTCTTCTTCTTCTGCTGCTGCTGCTGCTGAGGCGGGTACTTTAAAGTCGTTCACTATATCTTTTTCGCCATTCTTTACTTTTTAGCACTTTGTATATTTAAAATTTTATTGCCTATTGTTACATTCTCTTAAAAATTCCATATCTAACATATTTTAATATACTTTTTGATAACAGACGAGTATTTAATTTTGAATTATTCTATTGGTAAAACTAATCATAAAAAGACTAAAATATAATATGTTTTACTTATACATTGCTAAGAATAAATATTAATGCTAGTTTGGTATAGAAAACACAGAATTAAACGAGTAAAAAAGGCGCTAAAAGGTTGAAACCCATTACTTTCTTCCATTATTGCTCGGTTTTAAAACTCCCTTTTCTTAACTGTAGAATTTCGGAATAATAATATTTATTCTACCTGCTTCTTCTGTCCTCATACTTATTTTGCTTAAATCTTCGTTATTTTCAAATCTTGCTGTTTCAAAAAATTATAGACTTTATATATTCATTCTCTCATTTCTTCCTCTTCTTTCCGCTTATATTTGTTGAGCAATTTCTTCCCTTACCTTCTTTCTCGCCATTTTAACGCTTAGAACCTTTTCTTTTATCTTACTTTGCATTTCCTTGCAAGTATTTTTAGGATCGTCATTTACTGTCCCATCTATGAAACAGTACACATTCTCTATCCTCTCTCTAATTGTTTCCTTTTCATTCATTTTTACAATATTTAATTCCATTACTATTTTCTAATTCATAAATGTTTCATACCATTTTAGTTTTTCTTTCCGTTTTTTTATTTTGCTTTTAGGTATAGTCTTGAAAATGTATCTTCTAATGTTCAAACATTACTCTCTCACTCTCATTCACATACACATGCTTTTCAGACATTATTATCAATTTCTCATAATCTCAGATTCTTCGAAGAGTTTTGCTGTTGTCATTTAAAATGAAAAAGAAACACAAAACTGCATTATAATGCAAGTTAAAGGCAACTAACCATCAACCACAGACTCATAATATTGAAGATATTAATAGTAATTGTCATCGAAAAAATATATTTGTCTAAAGGAAGAATTGTTTGAGTTAATTGCAAACATACTCAGAAAAAACGCATTTCAAGTACTACTACTACTACTACTACTACTACTACTACTACTACTACTACTAATAATAATAATAATAATAATATTAAAAAATAATAATAAGCATCAACCTTAAGTTATATGATACAACAGCAGAGTGGATGAAATGAGAACAAGAAAGAATGTAGGATAAACCTGTTCAGGAATAGAAAATATAATCGAGAATAAGTTTAGAATGCTCTAACCAATTGGAAATCTTCAGGATATGACAAGGCACCTATGTTTCATTTGTCATCAATCCATAAAACTCTTGTTCAAGCTTTATCAATATTTTTAATAACCCTAGTGAATTTCCAGAATGAGACACTGAAGGTATTACACATTTCCTAACAAAAATGGATGAAACTGATGATTAAAAAATTGTAGGCCAATAACATGTCTGTCCATTACGTATAAATTGATCACGCCTCTCCGGAGAAAATGTACTTACACTTTTCTAGATTAAAACAACCTTTTCCCCCCTGGAAGAGAAGGGATATTGAAGAGATTTACATGGTTGCATAGATCAATTACTGATAGATATAATGATCTTGTAAAATTACATTAAAATATATAGAAATCTCAACACACCTTGGATAGATTAACGTAAAGACTTTCATAGTGTGCCACACTTTTGGAACTTTAAGATTTTGAAAATATACAAAGTTTTCCCGGTGAAATTAAATTCCCTTAAATATATAATGGAACTGTGAAAAGCAACATTACATCTAAATCACTCTAAAGATACTGTCACTTCCATTTGTTTTAATATCCGATGAGGAATCTTTCAGGAGTCTCGCTGTCGCACCTCTTATTTTGTCTGTGCTTAATACCCTTTTGCATGAACTACACAGGGCTAACTATGGATATAAAGTAAAAAACAAAGTGTTTAATAACCCATTCTATACGGACAAAATCAATAGGTTTGTCAAAGGGAACAATGAAATGAAGGTTATCCTCAATATTATAAAATGTTTCAGTGATAATATCGGTATGGATTTCGAATTAGATAAACGTGCAAAACTAACATACAAGAAATCGAGAATTACAGACATACCCACAAGAGATCTAAAGAAAATTCAGAAAATAAGAGAAGTGAAATAAGAAGAAGCCTAAAAATACATAGAAATCAACAAAGGATATGAAATACAGTATACCCAAATGAAGGAGATTGTAAGAATATAAGAAGCTAATACTACAGGTGTAGTATGGTGCTAAATACCAAGTTAAATTCACAAAACAGAATATCAACTTTAAACACTTCAGCTGACCTTGAGCAATGCAGTTTCAATAGCCTTAATTGGACTATCACTGACATTAAATAGATTTAAAAATGAGAAATCTTCTCACTTAACATCGCATACATCATTCTAAGGCGGATGTTGATCGTCTGTACTCGTCCAGATCCGAAGAAGGTAGATAATTAGTTTCACAAGAACTGTCTATAAAAACTAAAAAACTGGCCTTCAAGGATACCTGGAAACTACTGAACACTGGATGATTATCTTTGTTAAAGATCATAAAAGAAATAAGAAACATTATTCAGTAATATGAAAAAACAAAAATTGAAAAGGAAATTTCATGTGGGTGGTGAAGAAGTGCAATAAATCTACTGCAGCGGCAAATAACCTAAAAAACGAAAGGAAAAGCAATGTATCAAATGCATAATTAATGGCAAGATTCTTCATGGTCAATACTCTGTCCGTACCAAACAAGCTGATTTTGTCACATGGCATACTCATCAGCGGTTACGTAGTGCAGCGTTAAAGGCTGAATTGGAAGGCTTTATTTTTGTTGCAAAGGACCAAACCTTGTTAACCATAATTTACCAAGAACATATACTGAATAATTGTGTTGACCTCAAAGGCAGATTCTGTGATAAATTTCCAGAACCAATAGCACTAAGAAATTATAAAACTCAGAATGTGCAAATATCTGAACTGGAAAATATGTAACTTTTACGTGAAAGAATCTGCAATAAATTGGTATGAAAATCACGCAGACCAGATTACATAGATAGGACCTGTAACAATTACATGGGACTGTACAAGTCACACAGGCAGAACAAGAAAGTCTAATCGCCCAAATATCATGATCAAAGACCAAAAGAACAGAATGTGCTTTCTTGCCGACTTGATAGTCACTGCAGAATGTAATGTATCTTTGGATATATTCAATAAACTATCAAAATGCAAAAACCTTGAAGTGAAAATCTAAAAAAATTGGGGCGCATGAGGATATCAATAACTCCATCGAAAATAAAAAAAAAATACGAGAAGTAGGAGAATATCTGGAAATTAATAGAAAAACCAACGGAATATCAACTGATAATCGTAATCAGCATTATTGCAATACTTTCGAGAGTTTTAAATAGATTTGCAAGAATAGTAAAAAGGTTTGGAAATGTGAAGAAGCATTGGAAGCGTCTTTTACTAAAATCCTGTAAAATTTAGAGAAGAATGAGAGAATATTAGAGATAACTGCTGCCTGTTTAATTTTAGCTGAGTTTATAGAACATAAAAGTGTAAAATTCGTATGGAAATAATAAAAAAACAAAGAAAGTTTTATTAGATTACTGCAACAGTTTCAATCTTTTGCTCATATAAATTCATAATAACATTTTTTCAGTGAGTAAAGTATTTTCTCTTACTATCTATGATATTCATTGAAATTGTAGATTATATATAACATGAAAGATTCCAGGTTTAATTCTATGAATTTTTAAAATATGTTTTTATATATTGAAGTTGTTTAAACACCTAACTAGACACAATATGTCGTATAAAATAAAAATATAATATAAGTAGAGAAGGTCTTTCCATAAGTGTTTACTGCGTCGCATTTGTAAGACGAATAGGCATTGCAGTGTAGCAATATTACCCGATGACATCTTTATTCAGAAAAAATGTATCTTCTGATGTTTTTACTCAAACAAGCTAATGGCCTAATCTAGTGCTACGCAATAACAGTCTTGTTATGCCACCCTATACAAGGCTGCATAAACGATTTTGAACTCTCTCAAGCCGGGAGAGTGAGGATTGAGAAGTTTCCACACAGATATAGCAGAGATATTCCATTTTTGGTCTGATCTGACACTTGTATATCTGGGAAAGTGAGGATTGGCAAGTTTCAACGCAGATAGAGCAGAGGTATACCATTTTCGGTCTGATCTGACTCTTGTAAATATAGAACATGATATGGCTAGCGGAAAATGACATATTTTTCACCATGAAGACGTTTCCTACAGATGCAATGTTACAAGCCTATCGTTACTTTTATAGAAAATCTTCAAACGAGTTCTATTCTTTACAGGCACCATTTCAGACCGTTACGACCAAGACCGACTTTACCACGTTCACAGAGATGAATCAGCATTATTCAATACCTATTTAATTACAAAGAACGATGTTTCACTTAAGAATCGGTACTTAGTAAAATAATCTCCCGCATGGAGGCTTGATGAACACTAAAATCCTAACCCGTTTAAGTCTTGGATCAATTGCCATCTATACTCTATGTCCTCATAATCTTCACTAACTCCTCTTCCACCCTATCATGTGCCATGAGTAACACTCTACCTGGGGTGGCTCTTAGACCTTATAATTGATAATCTTTAGCATTAAAAATGATGATAGAATCTTTTAGAAATTTAGTCACGAAATTCTGCACTTTAAATTGCATTAACAAACCCATATTTTGCAAGAAATTATTATTTTATCTCCTCCAAAACTATTCTCTGTATTGATCAATGATAGACATACCAATCTTTAAACACTAACTGATATTCGTTTCTATTAGTTCGTATGAAATTAATTTTCTTCAACTGAGAAAGCCTTTCAGCTTTTTAAAGAATTGCAAACATCGTATTTACAGTTAGATGACTGCACAAACAATAAAGAGTTTCGGATATTTCTATAACCCCTTTAGAATTTCCATAACAACATATCAAAGATGGTACAAGAATCTTTCGTATGAAAGTAATATTATAATGGTAGTAGAGCGCCAGTAGTAGAAGCAGAATAAAACATTTTGATTTTTAGAACATCATGCTTAAAGTCATGGCGTATTGAGGAAATAAGATGTCATATATAAACAGAGAAGAAAAATCGTGAAAGCAAATAAATCATGGTATTAGATTAATATTTCCTTTTAATTTATGAAAGAGATTACTACTCAAAATCTGTATATTAAATCTAAAGATTGTTGAATAGAACGGCAATTTTTTGATGCATGGCACAAAGATTTGACTGAAGTACAAACTAAGATTTTCTGATTAATTTTATATATACATAACAGCACATTATATATATATATATATATATATATATATGTGTGTGTGTGTGTGTGTGTGTGTGTGTGTGTGTGTGTGTGTGTGTGCGTGTGTGATATTTACCCACATAGATCAATTAGGGGAAAACGTTTGCTCTCGAACTGACTAGTCCTAGCTTATTTTAAAATGTTCTTAAAATGTCCATGAATATCTTTTTATGGTAGATATTCTTACATCTCTCTCTCTCTCTCTCTCTCTCTCTCTCTCTCTCTCTCTCTCTCTCGCTCGCTCGCTCGCTCGCGTTTAATTCGTAAATCTGAATTGGTTGAAAAAATATACTCTGATTTAGCAAAAACCAACAAGAAACAGCAAAATAACACAATATTCAACACAAAAATATCCCATCTCAGTCAAATACTAATGGACATCGAAAGATGACTAAGGGTCAGTCAGTTGAGTGCCATACGTGATACACGCTTGGGCGATCATGTTTCGAAACAGACATGACTGACTGGGCAGAAGATTATCCCGCAGTAGGTTGCCATTGCTTTCTGCGGTAGACTGGTTGCCGACCAAGTCTATAGAACCGAATCTGTCCTGTTATTTAACCCATAACTGGAAGGAAGAGACGGATTAATACCTAAGACTAAGGGTAATTGGCTGAAATGTAGTATGTAACATTTATTAAAAAAACGATATTACAAATGACAGAATGAGTTGAATCATTACATAAATCTTTCGAAATAACAGGCTCACGCGGTGTTTACTAATTTAAGTTAAGGGATAAGTAGCTGATTAATGATATTATTGTAATTAGTCGACAAAAAGAATGGATCGGCGAGACAAAATAACCACAAAAATGATTTCTGCAGGATAATTTAACAACCAATAGAAGATGTTTTTTGGTATTTCAGCCTTATGGCTGCGTTAGGTTTCAGAAGATTTTGAAGTTTCGTGCTTAATTTTCATATAACCGAGAGTTGGTCACCTCCGCAATTACTACTTGGATAGGGTTTGCAGTGAAGAACTGCGTTTCTGAATAACTTGTTGATAGTTGCATAATCAATTTAATTTTTCATTTCGCATCCTGGTATTCTCCATGTCCATAATAGTTTTGTGTGTTCCTACTACCAGGTGTTGGTTATTTTCTGGTCATTCGCTGTGCACCATTAGGCCTATTTCTCTCTACTCTTATTGTGGTTTTCTACTCTAAATCTGCCGACTGTTTCACTGTTCCTCTCTTGGCTATCTTTGGCATTCAGGTCTATGATAGTCCTGATTTCTTGCGACTTGCAGAGATATGAAAATAAGGATGATGCCTATATGTTGTGCCTTGTGGGTATGCAAAATAAATAACTTCCCCATCCTTTTCCGAGCCTGGTGATCATATTTGTTTTAGAATCAGAGCTAAATCTGTCGGCAATGAGATTTGTGAATTTTTCACTGAAGTGTTTGCGCAAAAATCTCTTGTTGTATTTTACAATGTTTGCGTATTACTACGGTATCAACATTTACCTCTCCAAATATTCTATCTCCAATAGTGAGTATTCTCCCACTCAATCGCAAATATAGGAAATTTTAATCAATATATATGTAAATATATATATATATATATGTGTGTGTGTGTGTATGTGTGTGTGTGTCTGTGTGTGTGTGTGTGTCTCTGTCTGTGCCAGTGTGTATGTCTGTGTGTTTGCGCGGGTGTATGCTTGCGTCTAATTGTGGATGAGTCTAGATAGTATGTGCTTAAGGCAAATTTTAATCTATCTATTTCCAGAAATAAATGAAATTTTTTTTGTATATTCTGTAGAATAAGTTTGTTTTAATACTAAAACAATACTGTCGAATTAATTATCTTTACCAATTTTTGTCTACCCTCATTTGAGATATTGGTATAATTAGAAATATTCATTACATGCCAAATTTACACTCTATTTTCTTGGATTTCTTTTGCTTTATTTTGCAGCGATGCGTCGATCGGCATAATTACAGATTATTGTCAGAAAATTTTCAAAAGTATTTTCATTAACGTTCCTTGGAATATATGATTGTTGTTATTGGCTCTAACACACATGCAATTTCAACCCAACAAGGCGATGTTGTTACTAAGACGCAAGGGGTTACGACAAGTGAAAATGAATGTGAAGGACTTAGTGAGGAGAAAAGACAATAAAAAAGCGTTCCCCAGGCGAGAAAATAAACTATTAGAAAAGAACTAGCGTTTATATAACAATAAAATGGTGAGATCTAGTAGTGCTTGAAAGCACTCAGAAGGTTTACCAAGGAAGAAAGTTAATCAGAACAATTACCATGAAAATATTTATAGAAAAGACAAAGTGATACCACGTCACAGCAGTGAGAAAGTAACTGAAGTTGCGATGCCAGGTCAAGACCAATACCATTACAGACACTTATTTGGATTTTATCAACAGTTTCGAGATATAAAGCAGGAGTACCAGACCAGATATGCCAGCAATATTCAATGCACCGAGGAATGGTAGATTTATAAATGTGCAAGATAGATTCTGTCGAGAGAAAATGTCTAACATGACACAGTGAACCAACTTTTTCAACCGTCGACCTAACAACTGATTTAATATAATCACTTCCTGTCTGTGTAAAACAGGAGTCGAAGAAGTTGCAAAGAGTTGCCTTATTAAAGGTTAGGAAAAACCATGCTGATGGATCGTCAAAAATGATTCTCTTTGGTTATTAAATGATAGCAGTTTTATTTTAGATGAATTAAAATTTACAAACTATTCATTGTCCTAATTAATCTACGAATTGGAGGTCTTTTACAAGTTTTACTTTTTCGGATCTATCTGATTTTCTGCAGATATATGAGTAAACAGTTGTGACATCAGCATAAATGCCACGTTGTGGACTTATAACATCGAAAAGGACATTGATGAAAATAATAAATAAAGTAGGTGCAAGGCTAAAGCTCTGTATGACCCACTTATTAGTGAAACGTGTCCATTCAAACTTCAGTATAGGATTAGCTAAGAACGATTAAATTATTCGACCAAAGAAATCATACGTTTTGAATTTGTGAAGAAAGCCAGAATGCCCCACCTTTTCTACACCTTCGAGATATCTAATGCCGTTGCTCGAGCCTCGCCTTTCTTATCAAAAGTCTAAGAGACAAATTCAGTAATAACTTGTAAAACATCGGCTGTAGACCTAGAAAAACGAAAGCCATACTGTTTATCCGAAATAAAAATATTTCCAAATATTTGTATATTTCTATTCTTACGTAAATAATATTTCCCAATTTGAAATACATTTAAACATCTTTTATTCTGTTTCACATTTACAATCTGTTTCATAAAGATCAATTTTTTGAATAGATGCTTGTTTATTTTAGACGATCTAGAAATTTGTCGTTCTTTCTACATTTTTTCAATGTATATACAAGAGTGTGCTGTAAAGTTTTCGCATCGATTTACTGCAAAAAATAGGAACAAATATACGTCCCATCAAAGTTGTTTTGCGTTATATACTTCGTCGGGCAGAGAACATTTCATTATATTCTCATATGCATATATATTACGTACCCACACTCACTTTTTAAATGTAAATTTTAAATTTAATTTTTTGAAATAAAAAAGTTTTCTTGAAACTTTTATTTTACTTTTAATTGAAAGCTAAATGATTAAATTTATTATTTCACGTAAGCGCAATACTCTGGGGTATTTCAAACAGAAATTGTATTGATTGGAATCTAAAAATTTTCAATTTTGTTTAATCTTTCAATTTTTCAGATATTTCTAAGCAATCGCCAATTTTGTAAACAAAATTTAAATCTCGGTTTTTAAAAATCTTGCAAAAATAAAATGTACATTTGTGATAAATTATTTTTGAAAAATTAACAACTTAATGTAAAATTAATCCGAGTTGCACAAATATTACTTATTTATAGCATGAAATTTAGAATAAAATTATTTCTTAAACACAGAGTTTAACATTCTGACGTTTGTGTTGACAAATTTAATAGATGCAGGATCCGTAAGTGTATGGCAATCACAAGTGATATAAATGGACAATTTTTTCCCTGTAAAAGGAAGAAAATCTGAAACACATGACTTTTTAATTTACACATACAAATCACAATAAAAAAAACTTCAAATGCACAAAAAAATAAAAATTATTTTAAAAATAGGAAAACACTACTGTTTTATTCAACTTTTTAATTTTCCGATTAGTAATTATAATCTTCGCTTAATAAGTTTTTGAACTAACCTAAACAAATCATTGAAGTATTTGAAAAATATTTTTGAATCTTTATAAATTATTATAATTTAAAAAATTAAAACAATTGCTTTAAAATTTCCTAATTAATCGGAACTTCTTTTTTCAGAATATAATGTCCTTAATTTATATTATTTATTCAAGCAATTAAAAATTTATCAAATTAAATAATGACACATTTATATTGCATTTTTTATTTCATTATTCGGAGGAGATTTTTGGAAATAAAGGCAAAATTTTCCAAGAAAATAACAGATGATTTATATTCCCCAGGGCGTCCTGCGTTTAACTAATAAAATCAATTTTCTCAACAAAATTTAGTTTTTAAAATTTCATGAATTTACTTGGAGTGGGGTGACAGATGTAAAAAAAATATTTTTACAAATATTTATTAAATATAATAATTTCAAACATAATTTCAGTCATTTGTAAATAGGTCATTAATGTTTCATTGAAATCCGATAATTATTTTATTTTTGCAAGAATTTCCAAATTAATATGTTTGTCACCGGAAAAAAAAAAACTGAGTTATGAAATATTACGGTGTCCATTGTAAACTCCCGTAACGATTTGGATACCCACTAACTAAAATTAATATAAGATTTTACCAAAATTTCGATTGTGTTAGAAGAGATTAAAAGTTTAAAAAAATAATTAAAAACTAATTTGATCTTTCCTCTTGATAACAACATAAACATTTTGATAGAAAAAGTTCGTTTATATTAAGTTTGGAAACATTTTTATTCATACTATGCTGCTTTTTCAGTGATTTAGTGTCGTTAGCTAATTGTGCAATGTATAAAGTTGTAAGAGTGAGAAAGAAAGAGAGATGGAAGGAGAATGAGAAAGATGTAAAGACAGACAGACAGACAGACAGACAGACAGATAGATAGAAAAAGATCGGCCGCTTAGCTTAGCTTAGCTCAACTCAGTTTCTAAGTTGGTAATAAAAATTACTAATTCTATTTAGACTGGTTGTAATTCATACGTATTTAAAACAGAATTTTGAAAACTGAAACATTTAGCTAATTTCTGTGTACGCCTCATTAAAATAATGAGAAGTTCCAAGACATTGCATGTTGTTTTAACTTCTATTTGACAAGATTTAATCAGATCTATTGTGAACAAAGTAAATATCTTAGCAAATATATCGGTTGGGTGTGGGCTCTACGACTTGAACAAACATGAATGAGCTTAGCAAGCGTTTGTAACAAGGATTGGCTATCAGGTTTAAAAATGGGTGTGCAGGGAAACGTGTAGCAACTATTATATATATATATATATATATATATATATATATATATATATATATATATGCGCGCTGTGTATTAGGGGTACCAGTTTCTATTTTATACAAGTTTCATTATAAATACAACTGACAAGGTACTGGGATTAAGTGAATGAGCTCGTATTATAGAATATCTGGACAGTTTTTACTGTCATTTTTATGTCCCAAAAAGAAAATTTTATGTCCAACAAAGAAAAGACTTATACAAATGTAAGTAAAAATTTAATAAAAATCTTAATCGTAGTAGATTGTTAGTTGTCTTGAATAAAACACACACACACACACATACATACATATATATATATATATATATATATAGTCATCCGCAGACAGATCTGTTTCTCTGTATCACAGCTCATCAGTACGGTTAGATTCCGATTGCTTTTTAACCCAGGATTGAAACCTGAGCGAATTGGCGTCAGTCGGCGATTCTACCTCTGGGCTATGGGCTTTCGGTAGAAGAAGGCAGACTTTTTAGCGTGTATATTATCATTATATCCGAATAAATATGTAAAAATGAATACTTAAAAAGAAGTTGAATCCTGGATGTCTTCATATATCAAGCAAAATGATATCCTTTGTATTCATGATTTATTTTCAGTTTTAAATTTATTTTCTTTTCCGAGTTTTTATTAAATTTTTGATGTGAGAAAAGTAAGCAAATAAGCAAAAACTTCTTTTTATTGGAGCCTTTATAAATATCCTAACAACATTGAGCTTTTTATAGTAGTTGAGGTATTTACCTTATCTATGTAATATTAGAGGCCTTGTTTTTTAAATATATATTTTGTAAATAAGATTCAAATTATTTCCTATTCATTGAATGTGAAACTCGGCGTCATGTTTGGGATCGATGAGTCATGTTTATTTAATAATTTAGGAAATTTTAGAATAAACATTCATTGTATATTCTCTCTCATATTTTACACAAAGTTTTGGTTATATCCGCCAGAAAAAACATGATTTAGGAAATATCAATATTATACAATTGTTGATAATGATTTTGCTATTCTTCTGAAATACTTCCTATTCTATTTGTTTCCGAGTTGTTCTATTAAAAATAGAACCAACCATATTTACAATGAGGCTAAAATGTTATAAAGAACCATAGAACTCATTTCGCAAACATATTTTTCAAATCGATCAACATAACATTTTCCTATCGATATAGACATACATTAATGCGTTCTTTTACATATCATTTTCTTTTATACAAAATTCTTTTATGCAACTAAGTCTATTGTTTAAAGTAACATAATTCAAGTGAATACCATATATACTCGTGTACAAATCGACTTCATAGAGTGCGATCCATAAAATGTTGTATGAAATTTAGCTAGTTACTTCCATTTCTTTGCTAGCAAGCAACATTGCATGATGAACAAAGCTCCTAAACTTAATAAAAACAAAGTTCTATCGTTAAAATGTTATTATTAAGAGGAAAAACAATGTATTTTAATTTATATTTTTAAATACTTAAATTCTTTCTACCACATTCGAAATTTTGCTTAACTTTTTTTGGCGTTAGTGTGTTACGTAATATTTATAATTAGTGTTTTGACGACTTTTTTCATGTGAAAAATCTATTGATTTGGGAAATTTTGCAAGAATCAAATAATTCACGGGTATAAATGAAGAACAACTTATTAACAAATAAATTAAATTATTTAATTTTCTTTATAATATCTTGGTAAAACTTTTATTGGTAAATCTCTCATGGACGAAGTTGTGGTCGACAAGTTTCTAGACGCTATACGATTATGTAAGGATAAAGGAGATAAATAAGTTTACCTTTGAGTACAATTACTATATTATACATTTTTAACTTTATTGCAAGTAATTAATAAAAGTAGGAAATCCTAACTTTGAACATTTATCTTCGTTTTTATAATAAAGACACCACTTAAAGTATTATTTTTGTCTTTGGGGAATTTAAGGTTAATTACAAAAGATATTCATAAAAGAATTACTTTTGGAAATCTAACAAACTTGTTTGACATGATCCTAACAGAAGTAGCATTTTGAATCTCTCCTAGACTCAAACATAATATTCTTTATAAAGTTTCCCTTGTTCTAATGCCATGAAGTTTAGAATAACTTGGGGCCCTTTTGCGATCAACCAACAAATATCACAAAAGACAAGCAGGATACGGAAACTTTATTTTAAATATTTTAGTATCTAATACGTGAAACCTTTATTGTGGCCATCACAACACAGTGTTTACTTCTAATGATTAAATTTTAGCTGACAGAAATTAAATTTAAAGTCTCCTATGTGATTATGTGAATAGTTTTTGCAAGAACTTTAGATGGAAAAATTAAAATTGGAATTAAAGACTGGAAGAGCATGTGAAAAGTTGTAGGGAAATTGAAATAAAGAAGTCTTCTGAAAAATGATGAAAGTAATTTGGAATTTAATTAGAAAGACTTACAAGAGGGAAGTAAAATGCCAGCCAAATTCAAAGCTGATGTTTTTGCTAACCAATGTAAGAACTTCGTCGCCAGAAATGCGGAAATCGATTAGTGACTTTATTAACGGTTTGGTTATGGTTAATAGATAAGAACTGAGAGCAATGAATAAGTAAAGAAGATTTCTTCTTCTTCTTCTTCTTCTTCTTCTTCTTCTTCTTCTTCTTCTTCTTCTTCTTCTTCTTCTTCTTCATCTCTACATAATTTTGTAATTTTTCTCTTTCATTCATTCTCTTACTTTTTTTTCTTCTTTCTGCATTAAATTCTTTCGTTCATATTTTTCACTTTATTATTTCTTCTTTATTCTACACATATATTTTTTAAAGAAACTTATTTTGTTTTTCTTCATTTTTTGTCTCCTTAGTATTAGGTGTATTTTTTTTTCGTTTTATCCGTTTCGTCATATTCTTTTCCAATATATTCTTTTCTGATCTATGTTCTTTTTATTATTTTTGATCGTTTTTAGAAAATATTTTTTCTATTCTATTCGCTATTTTTAAGTCCTTATTCGGTTTTCACTTCTTATTTTTTTCTCATTTTTAATTATTTTTTCTCGTTCTTCTTTCTTTCTTTCTTTCTTTCTTTCTTTCTTTCTTTCTTAGGTCTTTTGGTAAAGCAAATAAAAACATATTTCCCCAGAGTGAAGATTGCCAGTTACCTGATAACCGAATATATATTGATGTCAAACTTATCGATCTATACTACGTGTACAGGCGCGTACTGATAATTTTCTGTGAATAGAAGTAGGCAGATTTTGAAGTTACCGAAAAACTGGAAACGGAGAATGCCTATGTGGATGGGGGAAAGACAGTATGAACGAATCAACAGTTTTGTGTGTACCAAAGACAACGTCCACTCTAATATTCATAGGACCTCATGAATAATTCATCCGAATATATGTAGTTATTTAGGAAGCGAAGCTTAATTTTGTCACAAGGATTCAAGTATGTGGTAACCAGTGAGAATCAAACTGACTACACAGTATTAATAATCCATTAGACTAGCTCAGCCACCATTAAACCACGCCGAGGTGACCTATGAAGTAGCAGGAAATAATGTCGAATAGAAAATTCATTGAGTTCTTGAAATTACTTTGTTTACAGATATGAGCAAATGTGAGCTTTCTGAAGTTCCTAAATGGGAAGATGTGCATACTTCATAGTGAAGTTGAGTCTTTTTAGGCCACTGGATTGCACGGTGCACTTACCAAGTTTTGAACGAAGCGGGATGACATGTTCGAACTTTCCTTTAATTTGCTGGCCGATATACGTCATTCACGCTGTTTTCAAAAATCTTCTCATGCATGGGTATCAATAAAATAATGTTTCTATTAGTAGGGTATATATATATATTAGTCATCCACATACAAGCCTGTTTCACAGCTCATCAGTGTGGCTAGACGCATCCACTTGCTTCTGGCCAGAATCGAAATTCGACCGATATGGTGTCAGTCGGAGTCGCTACTCCCTAAGCCATAGACGCATAGAATCAGAGTAGGGAAATTTTAACGTGTTGTATAAAAGCAGTGTATACACACGCCAGTCACCGAGAGAACTCAATTCATTTCTGAAGAGTCAGGCATATAGCAGAAGTGGAAACTCTTTTTAATTTTTTTTTTCTCCAGAGAACTCAATCGTAATGAGAGCATAATATATTAATCATCCACATACAAGCCTGTTTCGCTGTATCACACCTCATCAGTGTGGCTAGACGTATCCACTTGCTTCTGGCCGGGATCGAAACTCGATCGATTTGGTGTCAGTCGGAGTCGCTACTCCCTAAGCCATAGACGCATTGAATCAGAGAAAGGACATTTTAACGTGTAGTATATAAGCAGTGTATACACACGCCGTATATTATTATTATTATTATTATTATTATGTCATTTTTCATCAAATTTAGATTTCTGCATTGGTCTCACTACCAACCAAGTCTGCGGGGAGACCTAAGGCAGGTAGTGGCGTGTTGTTATGACTCCATTTCATGTTTTTCTATCCTTCCCTATCATCCCCAGCATTACATAGATAACGTTTTCCTTAGTGTGTGGGCTGTACTTAATAAGACAATTTTTTGTATATCTCTTAAGCTGGGGTTTCCAGGGATTCTTTCAATGTGTTGTTTTGTTCCATTTTTTATCATTCCAAGTGCACCTACTATCACTGGCACAACTCTTGTTTTCAATTTCCACATTTTTTCTATTTCAATTTCCAGGTCTTTATATTTTGACAGTTTTTCAAATTCCTTGGATTGCTATGTTACAATCCGCTGGAC